>CM046341.1:26277542-26506826 GCA_025403435.1 Artocarpus heterophyllus
ATTTGTTGTTTAATTAATCCAAAATTGATAATTTGTTGTTGGATTTGTTGCTTATTCTATGATTATTGTATTGTGGATTATGGGTATGATATATTTGTTTTATAATGGGTATGTATAATTTGTTTTTTGTCTTATGATTATTGTATTGTGGATCATAGGATTGGATCGAATATTTTTGTGTATATATGTATATATATAATATGTGAATTTATTTTTAATTAAATATTTTGTGTTTATTATTTCAATTTAGGACTTGCAAAATGGATAGGAAATGGATGGGGGATTTTCCAATTATCTAGAGAATATGTGAATGGTGTAGAAGAGCTCTTGGATTTTGCTAAAAGTCATGCCAATTGTGATATAATTCGGTATCCTTGTGTTCAATATGGAAACCATAGATTGCATCCAATTCCAATTGTTAGAGGATATTTATTTCGAAATGGAATTATAAGTAGTTATCAAACGTGGCATTTTCATGGTGAGTCTAATTTCTATCCAACTTGAATAAGTAAAGACAAGGAAGCTATTGTGATCACGACAATATGGCTGACATGGTCAGAGATTTGGAAGAACACTTCATGCACTTCAAATTCTAGTTTCATAAAGCTTTTGAAATTTTTAGGAAGGCTTCTACTAGAGGGTAATAAATTATCAACTAGCATGTACGAGGCTAAGAAGACTTTGAGCACTTTGGGAATGGATTATGAGAAAATTCATGTTTGTAAAAATGATTGTGTTTTTTATAGGAATGAGTATGAGGATGAGAATTATTGTCTGGTTTATCAATAACCAAGGTGGAAGAATGGAAAGGAGCCAAAAGATAGTAAGAATAGAGTGCCAAAGAAAGTACTATGGTACATTCCATCGGTACTACGTTTGAGGCATTTATCCGAAAACCCAGAACATGCCAAAAACCGTTCCCTAGAAATGGTCATAAAAAATAATATTCCACAACAGTTTTTATAAAAACTGTCATGTACCATTGACCTTATACGACAGTTTTTATAAAACCGTTGTGTAAGGTCAACATTACACGACAACAGTCGTGTAATGTGACACCTTCCACGATGGTTTTTACAAAAACTGTCATGGAAGGTGCCATTTCCTCTAAAAAATTTTGAAACGCGTGCCCCCCCGCGCCCTCCCACCCCCCCCCCCCCCCCCCAAATTTGAATCCCCCTACTTCTCTCTCTAAAATCCCTCTCTCTTTCTCAAGCTATCTCTTAACTAGAATCTAAAATTATATAGAAGTCATACAGTTAGGAATAAGGATAAGCAAACCTCTAATTAATCTTTGTTGTGACAAAAAAAGTTTGAAAATTCATCTACTGGAATTGGCTAACGAATCATATTTGTGTGGTTTCAATCGAGATAGAAGGTTTTAGATATACCGTTGGAAGGATTTTGGATAAGGAAAATACTTTTGTTTTATTTAGTTCAGTTGAAGAATCGTTCAATGATATATTTATTGGCGCAAAGAAAAATAATAAAAAAAAGAAAATAAAAGAATGTTAAAATGGTTTAGTTGGCAATTTTATATTGGCCAGAAAGTGCTCGATTAGTGAAAGAGCCTGCTTTGGTGCAAATTGGGGAACTTCATGACCAGCTCCTCTTATGGTCACAAAAACTAGCCCCTTGTATTCAACCGTCCAACCTCCAACCTATTAAATAATAATATAAAAATAACATTTTTTGAATTGTTAAAAAGAGTTATAAATAATAAATATGGAAACAAAATTAGAAATGAAATATAAATTAAGTTATTACCATACCTGTTTGTCGTTGTACCATGGAGTCCAGTCTTGAGTAATTTCTAATCCAAGCTTTCTCAGTGTGTACCTAGTGGCCGTTACTGGAATTCTACCATCAGTATCTCCGCTGTTAAGAACATGTATAAAAACTTCATAAATTTTGAATGCAATTTAGACTAACTTGTTCCCTTGAATTTTTACCCATTTCACACTTTTGCGCTCCCCTAAAATATTTTATTAGGCACTAAGAACTCTTGTTTATTGGCACTTTTCTCCTTAATTTATAACCCTTTTGGGAATACGACCAATTTTATTATAATATTTTTCTTATAAAATTTAAATTACAACTGGTTTGAATCATAATTTTAGAGTTCGAACCACGTTCCTAAACAGACTATTAGAAGTTAAACAAATTATGGAGGTTTTATTTAACCGACGATCTGGCATTGAGAAAGCTGAATAACCGAGTAAGGCTGCATCAACACTATGTACCTGTAAACCCAAACACGGAGTCCTCCATCTATAAGCTTTCTCATTATAGGAAGAATGGATGCCGGTGCATCTTTCCAGAAGGTGATGTTATCACTAAAAAAAAAAACCCAGTTAATAATCTTATTCATAATGTCATTGATTCATTAATGTATAAAATGGAAACTCAGTGATCAAATATCAAATGAATCCGTTGATTCAAAATTTTGAGATGGGTAGATGTCATAAATAATGAATTCGTTTTACTATATTGTAAAGGTTGATACCTGCAATGGGTCCAGGGATAGGGAATTTTAGTGACATTGGCATGCAATGCAGCTTGAACATCAGGCCTATTTAAATAGACCTCCGTATAATCTGATGCACATGGGTCATATCCTACTGGTCTTCTGTGCCAGCCTTGCTGTTGCTAGTACACATGATCAATTTTCAAGCTCAGGTCATTTTCTTGAGGGACACAATCGAAAGAATTAATACTAAATCCATGGAGTGTTATCCCAATATTTTTGACAATTAAGCCTCTGTATCAATTAGTGAATAAGCTTACTCTATTCAAGTTATAATGCTATTGCTACCTACCTCACTAGTTGTGTCTTATAAGATGCTTTTGATTTACACTTCTTAATGTGACTCCTGTGTCCTCTTATTTTTATCATCTTTTATGTTTCTCTAATAATATCATGTCACGTTAACTCAAATGTCATGTTAGCTAAAATATTCTTATTGTTGCGTCATGATTTTATTAGTGGGACACAAAAAAGAACGTGAAAACAAAAAATGGTCGAATCCCAAATTTAACATATACATTATAGTTAACATGCTTGATTGAACATCATTTAGACTTCTTATTTTAGGTATGGTACTAATGTATCCTTTTTGAAAAAAGAAACTACATTCTTTTTGGGCATATATCCAGGTAATCATCAAAATAATGAAGTAATATGATAAGCCTTAAAATTAATAAATATTGTCGTATTTAATTAATCCTCTTGAGAATGAATACTTACAAATTTGTGAAACAAATTATTGTTTGAAGTGGAAAATTGTTGAAGAACTGGGAGTTGCTGCTGCCTTTTGATGGTGCTATTGCCATTGGTGATACATGTGGGAGTATACAAGCTATACATGTCAATAATGTTGTACACATCAAAGTATTGGTCAAGCAGATTATTACATTCTTTTGGTGGATTTGGATCACTGAAATTGCATTTGCTCTTAATGTTGTCGTATAGAGTGTCTGAAATTACTGCATGGTCCCATGCATAATCAATCATGCCCTTCTGATCCGTTTCGTCGTCTAATAGTGCGTTTCCTATCTGCAACCATATTGCGTATACACCAAAACGAGAGTATTGCAATTAAAATTTTTAAACAATATGAAAATATTATTGTATTATCTTTTTCCACGGTGAAAAGCTGTCATTTTTTATTTATTTTATTTATTATTTCCTTTCTTTTATTTTTAATGCTTATGTAGTGATACAAGATGGTAGATTAATGTGTATGACATCATGCAATATATGTTGTTAGCGGTAAAGCGTAAAAATTTTTCCAATGACAGTGGTACAAACAATTATAGACAACTATTTACTAAAATATGGCTACAACATTTGTTTTAATTATTTCGTTGGAGCATAATTATATATTTTTCTTATACAATAAAGGGCAGAGTTGATAATTCAGGAGAATTTTAGGACTAAAACTCACTTTTTTAAAATATAAATGGTGCACAATTAATGTTTTATTAGATTTTAGGGCTAAAAATTATTTTTTTAAAAAAATTTAGTGTTGGCACAAATCATATTTTCTAAAAATTTCAGGGCTAAAATTTAATTCTTAAAAAAATTGCCGACACTCAAGTGGCTTTTGCTTCACCACAGAATGTTGTGTATTGGGGGAAACAATTTGAGAAGAAGAGTCCTCGTGAAGGCAATAACTTCAAGCGTAGAAAAGGTGATATGTAGTAATTTCACACATACAAATGATAATCCTTCTACTATTTTCCCTTTGTAATGTTTGCAAAATGTTTAATGAGGTTAATAATCTTACCATGAAGCCTTTGAGATTTATGTAATTTCTCTTTTGCACGTGTTTGTTTCTGTCAAAAATGACCTCGGAAAGTTGTGGAACATAATGCCCTGAGGAAGTCATGTGCAGATTGAAGTGATCAGTTTATTATAAACAATTAAATTAAAAATACTTACCGCATATGCTTTGTCTAATTATTTTTTCCACAAGAATAAATATATTTTTTTAAAACATTGTCTCTATATTTTCAAGAACTTCAGTTTATTACCTATCATGTTATTCATGCATATATGATGATCAATACTATAAACAGTAACAAAACTCAACAGTTCATTCAAATGTGTCAAAAGATCAAAATTTTTGTAATTCATGCATATGAATAAGTTGCTAACAAAAAAAAAATAATGAAAGGAAACAATATTATTATAAGGTGCAACTATTAATTTATTTCTGTTGTACCTGCGTAGCTTTCTCCAGCAATGTAGAAGTCATGAGATTTGTACTGTGGGAATCTTCTAAACCAATTGATCAGGAAATTGTAGGAGTCCTGGGCTATAAAATATAACAAAAAGTTTTGCACATATAAGAGATAACAACATTTTGAAGATATATTAAAGGCTTTGTTCGGTATGACCTACCTATTAACTTGTATTGTATTATAAATGAGTTAGTTTACGAATTAGCAACCCTAATTCTATTTTTCTGAGAGTAAATAAAACGTGAGAAAGAAAAATTAAGCAACAAACAAACACATAAAAATTATAGTGACTTATATTTAATATAAGAGTTACGTGCATTTCAGCCTTGCATATAATATATTATGATGAAGTTTACTAGAAAAAATCGCACGCCATTCTCAAAATGTGTTTTTCTCTAACCTCTCTGAGAGACCCTTGTTCGACACCCCCTTTTATATATAGGATAACTAAGGCAATAGAATTTTATAAGTGTGAAATCCCAAACTAACCTTAATGAAATTTAGGTCGATCATCGTCATCTTCTGCACAGGACAGTAATTCATACGGGGTATTTGGAATGTACGGTTAGAACCAATTGTTAGAATCAATTTTGGTTAAAAACACTACAGTATGAGAGCTTTGTACTGTAACAACATTTTACTTTTTACTGTAACTGCTGAGAGTTTTATATTGTTTTGGTTATAACCAAATTAGACTCTATAACTTAATAGTTAGATCATATTCAGAGCATTTTTAATAGGTCTCTAAAATAATACTAGCTAGTAAATAATACAAAACAAGATAGTTTAAATAGAACATACCAAACAAAATTATATATAAAAAATAGGACTGGTTTTAAAATCAAAGCAGCATAAGTACCCGTAATTGTATCGCCAAGATTTTTAATGTCACTGCTGGTATTGGTATAAGAAAACCCAACTCCAATAGGCGATTCCAGAAACAACAAATTAGCAGCTGAAAAGAAACAAATAAAGATGCAACTAATTGATTATTTTGGTTTTTAAAAAATAGAGATCGAATAATTTGAATAAAAGAAAAAGGAAAATATTAATTGTCAAAAAGAAAAATACACATGTAATTTTAAATACCGTTGTTCCATGTATAAGGGTTGAACTTTAGCTTAGGTTTGCTGCCTTTTTGAGGAAAGAAAGGACCTAGTTCTTCTGCTGCTCCAAATCCAATTGATGAACACCCAGGGCCTGTAAATTACAATTATTTACAAAGATTCATAATCATGTGTAAAGCTATATATGTATATATATTTATGTTTATGAAAAGAAATTAAACACAAAAAATACTCTAGCAATTCAACAAGGTGTCAAAAGTTAATTGAAGGACAATCACTGAGAAAAACGAAACATCCTTATTCGTTGAAGAATGCCGTAACTTTTGCAAGGTGACGAGGTAGGTCACACTAAATATCTCAAGCGACCTCATGTCTAGCCGTGATGCAACAACGAAATCTTATGTCAGCCTCATGAGGGTCATGTTTGCCTCGCCATGTCACTGGTGGGTTGCGGTTGTGTTGTGCTAGTGGTTCTTGGTGTCGGCCGTTTGAAAGAAAGATGTTTACGTTTTGAGGTCATTTTGGTATTTTTTTCATTCTAGAATACCTATTTTTTAAAGTAAAAAAAGAAAAGAGAATGGATTTTTTTTTTTTTTTTGCTATGATCTCAAAATATTGGGTTTCCCTTAAATACTCCAAATTGTCACTCTTCATCAATGAAGGTATAGAATAAATAATCTTGGTTACCAAATTTTGTACACAGTTTAATATCAATAATGATTAAGGTGTCAAGACTTGTCACATTTTAATTCTGAGTGTCACTATGTGTCTGTTAATTTGTGGTTGTTGAACAAGTTACTTGCCACATCATTTTCATGTTAGAAATCGATAAAAATATTGGCAATATTACTGAGAACAAATCCTACATATTTTGTTAGCATGTTTATTGGGCTTAGATCATGGAGAGGCTTAGAACAAATAAGTGGGCAAGTAATTAATGTGACTAACTTGGTGGTGCCGTAGATATATATGCTTGGTACTACTTTTGTTGTGTAAAGGAATACCTATCTAACTAGGCCCTTCCTTAACACTAAATATTATAGTCACTAGTAATTTCCTTTTTCTTTTAATAATATCTTTACTTATAAATTAATAGTGAGAATTTTGTATGCCTCAAACAATAAAGGGAATAAGGAAAGAGAATGTCAATCCTTACATCCCCTTTAGTATTGATTCCCTATCAAAAAGAATAAATGCTATATTTACATAGATGTCCAAATTGAAAGGTTATTAGCTAAGGGTTATAAGTTATGTAAAAAGGATATTTTTGTAATTACATTGAGTGAGGTCCCAATTCCTAAATAAGTAAACACTAAAAAGGGAATGTAATTGTTTTCTATTACACCATCAAATAGATAAACAAACGCAAGAAAGAAAATGAATAATCCTCATTATAATTACTATATTTTCTCGTTGTCCCTTTATCTTTTGCATTATATTCTTTAACATTTGGTAAACATGCCTTTTATGTAATGAATTAGGGTTAATAACACAAACGGTTTTGGAGGTTTACCCTCAGTCCTATTTTAGTTCATGATGTTTAAAAAGCTATTTTAGTCTCTAATCTATTATGTTGTTTTCAGTTTCAATCCCTTTATTGATTAAGTATTAAATATTTAATAGAAAACTCCTAAAATGTCCCTCTTTGGTCATTAGTCTATTATTTTGTTCACTTTTAGTCTTTCTATTAGAACAAATTAGTGATTAAAGTGGGACATAATAAAAGTTCTGTTAAACGTATAACACCTGACTAACTGAAGGATTGAAATTGAAACAAAAAAGTAGATTAAGGACTAAATTAGGACTTTTTAAAAGTCATGGACTAAAGTCAGATTGAGGATAAACATTGGTAACACTTTGTGGGATAATAGAGAAAAACATGAAGACACTGAACTAAAGTAGGGAATTAATGGGGGAATGGTCGTAATTAATTGGTGAAATTCTCATTTCCACGGGTTAACGTTGCATTTTTAAAATTAATATGAGCTGTCTGATATCTTTAAAGTATACGACAAGGGGTAGTTTAATTAGGTTAGACAATAAAAATGCAGAGATCAAAGCGAAAAATAATCCTTCTAATAATAAGAAGAATAAGAATGATAATAATGACAATTAAACATTCATTACTAACTGTATTTATTTGCTTCCCAATAATACATCATGAAATTACTTGAATTAATAATAATAATAATAATCGAAAACCATATAATATTCCTCCAAAAACAAAGAAAAAAGGTCAGAAAATAATTCAAAAAAAGAGAAGAAAAAAAAATCCCGAGGATCGTGATAAGGACCTTTGACTAGTGCACCTTATATTAAGATAAGGGAATAACAACCACATATTGACCGTAAGGATCCTTATCTTAATTTTCAAAGAAAGGGTGCTTGGTCTTACGATATTTCGCTTATAATTATTACAAATAAGATTCACTAATATGGATGACGTTATGTATATATTTATTAATCAATTAACGGACCATTTTTCACAATTTCTGTCTGTTTGTTCATTTTTTTAAAGGATTGTTCAATTTTTTATGATGACCATTTTTCATGATTACATGTGAATTATTTGGTCCAACAAACATGAAATGACCATCGTTTTTCATTACTATACGTCAATTATAATTTGGCATAACTAACTCAACTCAGGAGGACATTTTTTTTGGTTGGCTTAGGTGGTATAATTTAATTCTAGCTAGGTAATACTGCAAATTTAATTATCTTTCCAAGCGGAATCTACACAGATTATCGCCGGATGAAATTAACCCAGGTGCTAAGTGCTCAAAGTTTACATGCCCCATTCATATAAATTTGGTTTTCATTACAGCAACGTGATGACTTATAGTGTGAATTGAGAACATAGTTTGAACCGTAATTTTGTGTGGTTGCAACCAATTTTTCTACCGTGATTTCTTTTACATATTATAGTATTTTTAGTTTCAAACAGTTCTAACCACGTTTCTTAATGTCCTATTAACTAATCAAGTTTAATTATTATTATTATAGAGGGTCGAACGTATGTACTTACCTCCATTGAGCCAAAGGACGAGAGGTTTGTCTTGAGGTTTGTTTATGGCTTCAAAAAACCAATAAAACAAGGCTCTTCCATGAGTTTCATTGACTGTGACATAACCTGCGTAGTGCTTGAATTTCACCAATGGCTGCCCTGGTAACCCAACAACTCTGTCTGCTTCTTGCTGAGCTCTGATTTCATGGCTAATCGCCTCTCCTCTTTGCAAGAACCAGCTGATCAAAGTTACTATAAGCAAAACATCACGTACAAGAAGAAGAAAATATTTCAAAGCCATTGGGAAATGAACCCCCCACCAAAAAGTACCCTCTCTCTATACAGGAGAAAAAAAGACCAATTGATTTGTAGAAAGATAAAATAATACTATATATATATATAAAATGTGGGTGCAGATTGTATATACAGAGGCAATTTTTTATGAACGGGAAAGGATATCGTGTCTATTTTTTAACCATCAAATCTATAAAAAATAATTTTGATTAAATTAATGGTTTCAAAATCTATAAAAATTTTCTCGGAGAAGTCGTTTTGTATATTGGCGAAAGTTTCAAAGTCGACAGATACGAATCTTGTGTAGTTTTGCTGTCAAGTCATTCCGTTGGAAGTATGTACAGATCCCCATTCCCTATTTTTATTCCCTACAGGGCCGGACACCGTTTTCCTTTCTGTAAGCATATGATTCTGAGAGCAGGTATGGATATCAATGCGATTGGCTAATTATAATATTGATTATCTTGGCAACTGTTTGCTTCCAGAAGAGTCAAAGGGCATTAATCGTTTTGATTGGGATAATATCCACCCTTTTCCCTATGTTAGGGGATTTTCTTTTGCCAAGAAAATATTAGGGGATATTTGTTATGTGGTGATGAATGGTAATTGATTTCGCTGGGAGAGTGAGAATAAGTGATATGATTTTTAGAAAAATATAATTCAATGTGTTTGTTTGTGCATGTAAATTGCATGAGAATTTGAATACTTTCCAAATACAGTCCCCAAATAGTTACACCTTTGATTCCATTGCTAGAGGAGAAAATCAATATATTGCTTTTATGGCATGCCCTTGGACCTTATAATCTCTTTTACATTATTAGCTTTTTTAGAGAATTTTTTTCTATTGCTTTTGTACATTGTCAAAGTTTACATAGTGATATTATTAAAATTAAACTATAAATCAATATAACGGAGATGATGATCATATAAGTGAAAGTATTAAAATCTAAGATTATGAATATATACATAGTTCCAATAAAAAGATTGCCTTAATAAAAAAGAAAAAAATTGGAGGCCTTAATTAACACAAAAATCGCCTATTAAATTATTAGTATCGAACCATGCATGCATTTTTTGTGGTTGTCCGGTCAATTGATTTGAGATGAAATTACCTTTTTCTCCCATTCTTGTTACCCTTTTTTTTTTAAATTAAATTTGGGTTTTGGTGAATTGCTTTTAGATGAAACCTTTGAAATATCCGGAAGGGCAACCAAATAAAGAGGAATGGTCCACTGGCAATGACCTGTAGTCCCACTAGAAACTAACCTATCAAGTGACCATACATATATTAAGTAACTATAAAAATGTACAATAACTGGTAAGTTCAATTTAAGCCCCACTAAAATTGAGCAGGATAGAATTTTCATTTGTGCTTAGAAAACGGGTTATGAATTTAAACCAGTTTTATGGATATCCTTGGAACAATATCAGTACTTATTATACATGAACCCAATTAGATATAAGAGATTCTCATTTTAAAAATTTTAAAGCATGCATCTTAGTGGTTACCCTAAAAATTATTTTACAAAAAGAGATTAATTTGAAGTTTAAAATCTAGCGATAAATTTATGTATGAATTTAGAGCTATGTTATGCTTGCAACTAGCACTCGAGCCTAGTATAGCTTCCACCTGCAAACAGATTTGTTCTAGATTTCCAACTACTCTTGTTTCCCTATGTATTGATTGGTGACTTTCAGTACTAGAGAAAACATTAATTTATGTTGTCAAAATATGATCTCTACGTGTATGGCATATGTGTTCTAGGCATGTGACATATATTATATAAATAACTTTGGCTTGCAATAAAATTTAATTTTACGTTTTATGACTTGTAGTATTAAGTTTGACGTGTCCATCAGCAATGCAATAAGAATTTCTCCTAGTTAAGCCAAGTAGGTTTTAAGCCATGCATGCAACAAGATACAAGACAAAACAGATGTGATTGCTCAAGCCTAGAGGTCTAGCATGACCCAGCCCTTTTGGCCCCAGGCTCATGACAGGCCTAGGCCTCACCAAGCCTGACCCTCTACAATAGAGGATCATGCTTAGGCCGGGCATAAGGGAAAACCCTCAGACCTAGCTTTGGCCTAAGCCTTAGCCTTTGAAGGGCCATGCCGTGCCGGGCCTAGGCCCAAGCTTTGTAAGATCGGCCCTTATAATTTTAAATTTTAAATTTTAAATTTTTTTATGTATTCTTATAAGTTATAATAAAAAATTTAACAAGTATAGCATTATGGGACTACTAAGGCCCCGTTTGTTTTTGTTTTCAGAATTTTTGAAAATGTTTTTACATGCTTTTTGAGGTAAAATTTTACAAACGCTCTCAACATAATTCTCAAAAAATTCTTATTTTTCAAAATAAAAATATTTTCACCTATTTTGAAAACAATACCAAACGACCCCTAAGTGTAAAGAAAGATTTCTAAATAGTACATAGAGTATTGGAAAAACAAATTTCTTATCTTTTTCAATATGTAACTGGTGCAAATTTATATTTTAAACTTGTGATATAGATATGAACAAAATAAGTATAGTCAAAAATAAAAAATTACATAAATAAGTATAGTGATTGAAAGATCTATATTTCTCTTAAAGGTTTAAGATTCAAATATTGAGGAAGGTAAAATAGGTGTTTTTTTTAAAACAATAAAAGGGCCTTGGCATGCCAGGGCCAGGCTAGGCCCTACACTATAGAAGGATGAGCCAAACGATCCTTACTTTAGCCATGTAATAAAATACAACAACTTAGGGTTAATTTTAAAACTTTTTTATGTGTTTTCTATTTGAAAGGAGAACAAGGCATAATACCACTCACAGGCATTGTTAACCAATACTGACCTCTCTTTTTTTTAATCCATTTTGTCAATAATGTTTTTACCATAATACAAACATAAACTATTATCATTACTAGAAAATAAATCCTAATCTAATCGTATCCTTTTTCTTTCTCCTCCCTCTCTTTTCTTGTCATCTCTCTCATTCCCTCCAATCTCTCCCTCTCCTTCTTCTTTATTCCCCTATATAACAACCCTATTTACGTAACGGTTAACTATATTATCTTATACATATTTTAGTGTAATTACTTAGATTCGTAGTGTAATTTTTTAAATCATAATAATAATTAGTTTAAAACTGTTTCTTTTAAAACATTTCTTAAATTAAAATAAATCCTTTTTAAAATATTTCTAAATTAAATATCATTGTTAACTTTCTTATTGGAACACAGTATATTTATTACAACATAATAAAGTAACTATTGCAACATATTAATCAGGAAATTATTTAGACTAGGATTATATGACTACAACCTTAGTCTCCTAAGTATATTCACATAAAACTAATTGAATATTACCGCAAAAGATTTATTTGCTTAAGCAGTATCTATTCTCTTTTTTGCCCTTCATTCGCTACTCACCACTGTCAATCAAGCATTGCTGGAAGGTTTTTTACCTATTCATAAACATACTTGAATGAGCTTTCGCTCAACAAGTAGTAAATGATGCTCGCAAAATATAATTGAAAACATTTAATGAATCATGCATAAATTAATTATGCTTTCTTTTGAACATATCTTATCATATATAATGGGCCTAAGTGTTCATACTAGTTGCACACGATCCTTGTGAGGTTAAGATTCGCGAGGTCTCCAACAACTCCAATATCATAAACTTAACTTAAGTCCTCCTATAGGTCGAGAGGTTGGTACGACACTGTTAACTTATCTTGTTTTATTTGTTTCTTTTAATTTATTATGTGCATGCAGTATGATGCTACATAATTTCAAATATTGTATATCATAAATATGCTTGACTTAAATGGAGGATACAATATACTTTCATACTACATACATCACATATGGTGTATGACATAATCGTGGCATGCCATAACATAATATGACATAGTATAAAATAGCATGACGTAGTATAGCATAACATAATATAGCATAAGCATGGCATGATATAGCATAGCATTAATCATGCATTTTATATTTTGCATAAAGCATATAAAAACATATAAAAACCATAGTTTGTATGCTGTAGGTGAGATTCTTACTTGTGGTTTCTAGAAAATAGATTCTACTTGTTAATGATGTGCCCTAGGCCAATTATGTATGACTATATTTTGATTTCGTTACATTTGCATTTTATTAATAAAAAGGCAATTTCATTGTTGTTTTTTATTCGAATTTCATGAATAGTTAATTTTGCCTAAGATCATCAAGTATGTGACTTGATAGTAAAACTCTTAGGTGAAAATTGAATTATATTCTAAATTATCCTTAGTCGTTCATTATTATTGGGATAATAATAAATGAAGACTAGTATGAAGTTTGACTGATGATTATTTTTTATTAATCATGCGTATGAGATACTAAGTCAACTCATAGATACATATTTGAGAAATAATATATTGGATCGACCCGCTATGAGAATACTGCTTGGATAATTGTCATAAGTGATTCTCATTACAACGGTATTATCCTAGTCCTCTGATCTGAAATCACCATTGTTTCCTACATGACAAGTTCTATATTTTGACACATTCTAATATTATCTTTAACAGGATGATGGAATAGATTGTTATTAGATATAGAGTGAATCATGCGAGGAATATGAGTGATTAAGAAGGAATTTGTCCCTCATTTATTACAAGAAAGATATCTAAAGGCCCCTTGATAAGTTAGACTGAAGAAAATGTATGGCCATACTAGAATGTATTGATAAGGGTTATCAATATCTGTCTACTTAAGATCGAGAAATAATATGATTGAATAGTATAAGGATGACATAAACCATGCCTTATGCTCAATCAAGGTATCTAGTGACAAAAAGACTTTAATATTTATTGTATTACCCTATCAAAATTTGACATATCAATTTCAGGGATTAGAGCTGTTGTAACTTCTGTAGTATGTTCTTGATCTTGGTTAATACCTTGATTATTATTCTCATTACTCCTTGATAGCCTATCTCAAATGAAAAACAATCTAATTGCTTGCATAATTTCTCAGAGGAAAGCCTTATTCATTGAAAATAATGCCTCTACTAATCACACGTTTCTTGTCATCAAGGAGCTACAATGTATACTCTTTCATACCCTGTGATTTAGTTTCCCTTGATTCTTGTGCATGTATGCAATGCAGCCAAAAAGCTTCAAAGGAGTGATTTTTTGTGCTTTACTAGCTTACAAGTGTGCAGACATTTAAAACCTTTAGCATGAGGAAGGAATCTATTCACTAAATAACATGCAGTAGAGTTCGCTTTGGTCGAAAATTTCTTTCTTCTTCCAGACTCATGTAACATGCATCTAAACTTGTTTGATAAAGTCATTCATAGTTGCAGCAGTGCCATTTTGCTGAGGGGTATCAATATGAGTTTTGTGTCCATCAATTCCACCTCTAATGCAAAAATCAATGAACAATCCATTACAAAATTCCAGCCCATCATGACTCCTCAATTTCTTAATATTTTTGTAGTTCAGTTCTCAACCTGTAACTTCCATACCTTTTAACTTTTTCTGAAGCTTAGTTCTTTCTTTCTTCTTCTTCTTTTTTTTTTTTTAAAAAAAAAGAAATATACACAAACCCTCCTACAAAAATCATCTATGAATGAGATAAAATGCTAATAATGAGATAAAATGCTAAGAATTAGATATATAGAGAGCATGGTAGCCAAGAGAATCCCCATAAGACAAAGCGTATATAATCTAAGATCCCATTTGCGCTGTGTGTGGCAGATTTGATGCTTAAATTAGTAAGACTTTCCAAGCATACAGGTTTTACAGATGTCACAAGAACTAATTTCATTGAGTCCAATCCCCTTGTTTGCATAGTTCTTTTATTCCCTTCTTGTTAATGTGCCATAATCTCTTGTGCTAGATAAGGGTTTCATCTTAATCCTTCGCAGCAGTCACAATAGTGCCAGCTACAACCATTCCTTAAAAATGGTCCGATTCAACCTACCTTTAAGTACGACATAGAGCCCTTCAGGACCCTTAGATTTCCGTCTTTTGAATTGTAAGTACATCCATTTGAATCCCACATTCCAATAAATATTAGATTTCTTTTTCAAATCTAGTACATATCTTACATTTTCAAGCTTCTCGTGAGATTCATCCCATATCCTAAAGCATACAGTCCATAAACCAGTAATTCTACGAGACTAGTTAACTCCCATGCGCACTAAGCTACCATTGATATCCTAAAATCAATCAAAATAGGGTTTTAGCCTATCAAAATTTGACATATCAAAATAGGGTTAAAACCCTATGTGCTCGAATGTATGTTGTATTATATATTTTTTCAAGGGCGTAGGGGCACATAATGTTAGTAATAAAGCTATCATTGTATATAATTTTAGAGATTTTAAAACAACTGTCGATTTGATTCTCTTATTTAAAAAAATTTAGGATTGTGCGTCCAAAAAAAAAAAAGCACTTAAAATGTAGTTTAGATGACACCTAAAAGGCGATGGTTTCTCAAAATACTATCATCATATCCTATGTGACATGGAAAACTCCGCCTTTTGAAAATTTGTACCATAGTTTAGAAGTTTTTTTTTTTGGTAAACCGTTATTTAAAGTTAATATTAGGTGATGGTTTTTAGGAACCTGTCATCTAATATCCCTTTTTTAATATCTTTCAAAGAATTAATATCGCACTCAGTCTTCTCTCTCTCTTTTTCACCCATTCTTCTCCCACTCACCAAATCGGCCTTCGCTGCTATTGGCATTGCCCTTGTAGTATCCTCCTTGCCTTAACTTGCCTCCATCGCCTCGCCTCGTTGTTGCGATCCATTCATTATGGCATCACAAGCTAAACAAGTTTTCAGTACCACTGGTTTTAAAGATTTGGAGTTGTCACTAGTCATGCTGATGAAGCCAAGAGCAATTAGTGACGTCGATGAAGATAATGTTGAATGCAACGATATTCCATCTTTTAGCAAAGGATTGCCATCAGTGGAGGAGGTTGACGTTTTTTATGGTGATGATTCACACTTACTCCATTTAGATATTGAATGGATTTGTGTGGATAACACTAATAAAGATAAGAGGAAAAAGTAATCATGTATATTTTATAGTATGTTTATTGAACTATTTCATATATTGTTGTATTTGTATTTTATTATGTTTATTTCATTCCTTCATTGTTGTATTGCATTTATTTTGTTGAGTTTTTATTTGAAGTGCTATTTCATTGCACGAACTATGATTGTTGAGAAAATTTATTGAATTACTTTTATGAATGTGTATAAATTGTTATTTTGTTGTTTAATTTATAGTTGTTTTAAACATTAGTGGCTCCCAGGGATTTTCTTTTATTGTAACGCCTTAACTCTTCATGGGGTCCACCTAGCAGGATCCTTGGCATAGTCGGATCTTATACTAGTTATTCATGCATATTGTCCCTTGTTAATTGGTATTAACACATGACTTAAGAACCTTATAAGCAATGAGGTCTTAGGTTCAAGTATTGGGGGACACGAAAGAAATCCCTGAGAGCTATTAGGTGCTCAGAGGGGATAGTATGTATGAGTAACGAGTATAAGACCCGATTATGTTGAGGGTCCCGTTAGATGGACCCATGGACATTGAGGCATTATAATTTATTTTTTCAAGTGTTGTATATAGTAACCAAAATCAGTGAATTGTAAAGCCAAAGAATGGATAAATTATTGGATATTAGGCCACCCGTGGGAAAAAGACCAAAACATTGTTTATTTTTTAGGCATAGACATATAAACCATCGTCTAAAATACAACTTTAGACGATGGTTTTGAGAAGAAATCATTGTCTAAAGTTAGCGACTCACGCCTCTTGGTAGTCAAGTGGATATTAGACGATGCTTTATAACTGTCGTTTAATGTACTTCACTTATTATGCCACTATATTAGACGACGATTCAACTTACCATCATTTAATGTTTAGATGATACTTAAAAATCGTTGTCTAACGTTCAGTCTATACTTGTAAAGTTAACGAAAAAATAGGCCATGCATCAAATGGAGGGACCTAAACCAAATAGTTATCTGAATTTCGACAGTACAGATGCATAATATAATGTAATTTCCTTGAAGAGAGTTTGCGTCAAAGCAAATCATTTCACCAATTCAAAAAGCTTGACCACATTTTGCATCTTGAAAGGATCAATTACTTTCCTGGAACAAATCAAATCTCATAAGAAATTTTAATAAAACTATCAAAATGGGACATGTGGCAGCTTCTTATTCGCCAGGAAGTGCTTAATGATTTGGAGAGATTGCTTTGGAGCAAATGTGGGGACCTGGTGACCTGCTCCTCTGACGGTTAGAAATGTCAAGCCTTCGTAGGTTATTGTCCAACCTCCAACCTATAATGTATAACAAAGATTAATTATTTAAAAATAAAAAAAAAAGCCCTAGCAAATATGTATATACAACAAAAACATCATAAAGGCGGTAGGCCTTTAAAAACAAAGTCGGATTTCTAAAACACCGATGTTAAACGTGTGGGAAAACATTTTCATATTTAGTAATAAATTTGTTTTGTGCACCCTAAACAGTTTATCATATGTAGTAATGCACTGTCAAGATCTTGAATTTAAATTCTCCACTCGTTTCTTATTAGTGCTACTTTTAGACCCCAATTTCATAATTTATCTGACATAAATTATTAGAATATAAATATCAATCAATCAAAACATATGACAGTTGTGAGCACTTAACTCTTCATTCGTGCAACAATATATAATAAAAGATTTTTCGTTTATGTGGATGACAAAGGATAACAATTTTAGTCGATTATAAACGTAATTACATACCTCTCGGTGATTGTACCATGGAGTCCAATCTTCAATAATTCTTAGTCCAAGCTTGTTCAATGTATATCTTGTTGAGGTCACCGGTAGCCTTCCATCGGTATCTCCACTAATTTCAATGAAAGAAATACATTCATGAAATTTTCCTTTTTCTAAAGATAAATAATTCATAATTTAAATCATTAACTATTTCTCAATACATAAAGGTTTTTCCTATATACTGTTGTGTAAGCCTATTAAAAAAACCATTGTAGAATCTTCTATTTTCACGATGGTTTTTAGATTTTTTGTGCCTCTGTATTTTTTTCCCACACTTAACACAATGGTTTTTAATATGCAATTTCTACTGGTGATTGTAGTTTCTTCTTTTTATATATAAATTTAATGGCATAAGGATAATAGTATAAGTTGAAGTAAAAACAAACCTTTTTTTTTCCTCACATACAAAAAAAAAAAAAAAACTATTTCAAAGTATCATGTACTCCTAAAAATAATATATTACTATACAAGATTAATACGTAGTAGTATAGGCACGCAAAATAAATATACTTACATCCAGTTCATCTATTTTTTTATTACTATGTTTAAATTTATGATATAATTATTAAAAAGATTCTTTCCTCATGTTTATATCTTATCCTTCAAATCAGGAACCGACTATTTTTCCCTTTTATTATCCTAATTTATGAAAGGCAAGGCTATTAATGATTACCTGAAGACCCATACTCGAAGACCCGCATCGATAAGTTTCTGAATTGTTGGAAGCATTGAAAATGTTTTATCATTCCATGCGTGGCTTACATCAGTGCTACACAAAATACACATGATTGTTATATAGACTGCGAGAGAAAATAAATGATCATAAAAAAAGACTAGCAAAATTTCAATTAAGTTGACTACTAGGGCAAAAAAAAACCCTGAAGAAAGCACGAAAAAAGTACTGGAAACAAACTACTAATAACCAGAAATAAACTACACTTGACGTGATTAAGAATAAAAGTTAGGTCAGCACCCACGTATTTGCATATATTCTCAGAATAATATTCCCCATTTTGGGACGTAACTATCAATATTCCTGTATCACATTTGTCAAACAAACTAATTAAAGGACTAATATCATCATAAACAAGCTAAACTATATATTTCCTTATAGTACGTACTTCATGGTCGATTTTAGAAACGTAATTAATATTCAGCTTAATTTGGTATATTATATTACATTAAATTATTGCACTTACCTGCAAAGGATCCAGGCATAGGGTATTTTAGTAACGTTGGCATGCAAGGCTTCTTGAACGTCTGGACGATTGAAGTACGTAGTTGCATAGTTCACTATACATGGATCGTAACCTGCTGGAATTCTACGCAAAATATCCTGTCCAAATATATATAATACCCATATAATATATATGACATTTACCTTATTATCACAATACACACACACACATATATATATAGACACACACACAACTTATTCATTCCAAACCTCATAGCCGAAACTGAACTTCCAACATATATATTTAGATAACTTATGATCGGATATGTATTTTGATCCTACTGAAGATCTTGTTATTATGATTGTTGGAATAACTTTTAATCATCCAATCTATTACTGTCTATGTTAAAAATTTACAATGTATAACGCAGAACTATTTTTAGTCATAGATTAGAAAGTCGGTCCAACATCATTTAGAAAATAACACCTACTAGTAGGGCCACAATACCTGTTCTACTATAAGTCTTTCCCTTAAATAAATAACTATTAATAGATAGAATATATATATTTAGCAATTATAATTTAATTAAAAGGAAAAAATAGTATGCACTAAAAAATAGACAAACAACGGAAATTTAGTGCTCCAAGAAAATTGAAAATGCATCAAACAGAAACGAGTATAGATGAAAGGGTTAAAGATAGATACAAATCCAGAAATGAATTTCGGTTGTGATGCCTTCTCAGGCATTTGAGCATTAGTCGTAGTAGATGTAGAAGTGGCAAAAGGGGCAGGGAGTGGACAAGTTGGAGTGTACAAACTGTAGACATCGATGAGAGAATACAGCTTGTTATACTCTGATAATGCATCATTGCACTCAGCAGTAAAGTTTAGAGTGGCAAAATTGCATTTTGCTTTGATTGCTTTGTAAGCTCCATCGGATAAAATTGCATGTCCCCATGCATAGTCAATCATCCCATTTTGATCTGTGTCGTAGTCTAGCAGTGCGTTTCCTATCTGCATTGTCATGTGTAATATATATATTCAGGCCCTGTGGGTGGACTCCAAAAAATTAATAAAAAGATGGAGTGTGTGATTGAACTAATTAGTGAGATAAATAAAGAAATGTAAAATTTTAAGAGGGTGGCCACCAACTCTTGTTTATGAGTGGCTCTGTCTCGATGACTCATATATTCTATAAATGTCATTCATCTATCAATGTATATTAGTGTATCATGCATACATATACAAAAATTATTGTATGGATGCATACAAAAGATTCGTTGCTCGTGTACTGTTTAATTCCTTAGTTTCACTCAAATTTTGACACTTTTATTGAGCAATTAAGAATTATAATAATTAGTAGTGTTGGTAAGAGCAATCAACAATATTTATCTCATGAAATTATGGAATTAAATAGAATATATTAATTTTCACGAATGAAATATTTTATATTTTACTACCACGTATGAATTAAGGTCAAATTATGTTATTCCATTTAAACTTACTAGATACATTTTTAATGTGCATGGTGGCGGAAAATTAACTTTTCTAAAAGAACCTTCACAATAAAGGTGGGGATAAAATTTGACTACCAGCAACTAGAATTTGGCCACAAAAAGTTAATCCGCGAGAAGCACTCTTTTCTTGTAGGTACAGTATTGACTAAGTCTAACTAAATCAGCCACAAGAAGTTGGTCAGAAAAACTTACTTGTAGTTAGTTAAAAGCTTATTTATAATTACTGCTTTTTATTTCCGCGGATTTTTTGGTCCATCACATTCATGCATTTACGATTCATGTGACGGTATTGATACTTCTGAAAGGTGTTCTATTTGCTCGTAGCTCGCGTTTGATACCAGATAAAGCAAATCTAGGTTTTCGTTTGTTTGAATATACAAATTCTATACTAATAGTGGGAAATCATAAAATTTATAATTACCACACGTCAAATCACCTAACTATATATAGTGAAGCTATAGATCTAGGACATAATAAATAAATAACAGGCATTTTCATTATGGAAGAGATACTTACGATGAAACCCTTGAGATTTATGTAAGTATCGTTTGTTGCTTTCTTGTTCTCATCAATAATAACCTCAGCAAGTTGGGGTACGTAGTGCCCTGAGAAATTACAAATTCAATATTCATATATTAAAATTTTAAGGAAAAAATAGATATAATTATATTCAATACTATATGGTTATGTTGACCTTTCTTGATTGTATATCAAGTAAGTTTAATTACCTGCATAGCTTTCTCCCGCTATGTAAAATTCACTATATATGTACTGTGGAAACCTCTTAAACCAGTTCAGGAGAAATGTGTGGGAATCCCATGCTAGAAGAAGAGAAGAGAGGGGAAAAAAGGGGAAGGTGAGTATTTCTAAAGGACTTCTATAAATTGTATGTACTAATAGAAAATCTACAATTTAACATATCAAATTATATATTCATAGAAGATTATGGATTAAGCATATATATGCCGTAGGTTGATCGAGAATGAGGATTTGGTGGCACTACTGATGCTATGCACTAAAATTAATAAAAGGTAGGTTCAAAATAGGACACTCTTTTGTAAGTGTGTAGTGTCAGCGTTACCGGTAACTTGTAGTATTATTCATTAATACAATTGATAACTTGCAAATGAAAATTACACAAAGGCAAGGATCAAAGCTAGAAAGGTTTACGAAACATTAGAGTCCTATATATGTCGACAAGTAATTAATTTATCCATATTAAAAAATTCCACATTTGCACCAATTAAGAATTATAATGAACATTTCAAAGAATAGCATTGAAACTATGTTAAGTATAAAAATTTCAAGCTGACAGAGAAGGTTAACAAACTCAATTTTAGATTTTTACATGAACACTGCTAATAATTATGAAGTTCCAAACACCCAATCATGCTTTGTTCTCTGTGCGTGTGCGTGTGTTTGTGTATATGTATAGGTATGTATAATGATAAAAAGGCATTTGGATAGCTTATTCACTTAAAAATTCAAATTTTATAAGAGAAAATACAATATCAAGAGTGGTTGAATTCAAACTTTTTGATTGTAATTGGTGTTTCCGAATGGGCTGGAAGTTGTTTTACAGACCTGTGACGTTGTCACCTAGATTATCTAGACTTGTATTTGTATATGAGAATCCAACGCCAACTGGTGCTTCCAAGAACAACAGATTTGCAGCTGTAGTTATAAAGCACCAAAAAGAAAAGTTAATGTATAGTAAGCCACCTATAGGGATGAAAAATATTTCACCTTGCTATACGTACGGATAATAACTATACACCTCTATTCCAAGTGTAATGATTGAACTTTAGGGATGGCCCTTTTTTAATTAGAAATGGGCCAAGCTCCTGGGCCTCCCCAAACCCAACTGAAGAACATCCTGGGCCTGCAAAAACATCAAAGAATGATTTTGTTATTGTCATTTCATAATTGAAGAGTTTCATGTAAATATATGATATATATATATATATATATTCATTTACGGCAGCCGTGCCGTACAATCTAGTACTGTAATATTTAGACCCAGAATCAGAATGATTTGCTGTATAGTTACTTTTACACCTTTTAACTAATTTTTGTATTTTTATTTAAAAAAGAAACAATACACCTTGTATATTAATTTTAGTTATAATCTAAATAATAATACAACATTATAATAGTAAAATAATTAATATAAGATGTGTAATTATTTAAAAAAACAAAAGTAGATTATCAAACTCTGAATAAAATAAATAAATTATTAAAAATCAAAAATCAAAAATTAAGATGACTTATTTATTTCAATAAAAAATAATTTTATATTTATTATAATAAAGTTGATAATAATTAGACTAATGTTATAATGTTAGATAAATAAGATAAAAAATTTAAGTTATAATTTTTTTATTTTTTGATTTAATAATTATAAGTAAAATAGAGTATATAATAATAACAGGATTGGGAGTCACACCAAATGGGGCATGAAATTGTCAATTCCATTCCTCAATCCTAAATTTGTGTGGCGCCCATAAATCATACTTCCATTCCAGATAAAAAAGTGCAAGTAAAAATGAGATTGACTCTCATTCCCTACTCTCATTCCTGATCGTAGTAAGTAAACATGTCATTACTGAGTGCTAAACTAAATGAAGATACAAATAACATTACAATATATATCAAACGAAAAAAATATTACAAATAATATTATCTGTTGCTTGGCACACCATGTTTCAGATTGATAAAGAGTAAAACATCCAATCAAATTGCAAAGTGTAGTAGTTTGATAATGAGAGTACCTCCATTAAGCCACAATAGGAGAGGTTTGTCAGCAGGTTTGTGCGTGGCTTCAAAAAACCAATAGAAAAGAGCCTTTCCATGGCTCTCATCGACAGTTACGTACCCCGAGTACTGCCGGAAATTCACCGGAGGCTGGCCGGGAAGTGCTGTGATTCTGTCGGCCTCTTCTTGTGCTTTGATTTCGGGGCTGAGTTCCCAAGAAGAGACACCCCAGGTGAAAATGAAAACGGAGACAGAAAGGCGCAGAGCAAAGGTTGAGAGGTCCCCCATGTTCAATTGAATGGATATAGAATTAATGGATTTATGCTCCATGTGGTTACAATGGCTTGTCTTTACATAGAGCCACGAGGCACAGATTGGTGACAAACTTCAGTCCAAAGCTATCTTTCATAGAATTATAATTTTTTTTTTTTTTGAGCAATTTGTCTTTGGTGCCCCCCTTTAAAAAATATATGCAATGGAAGGTGTCAAGCATGAATATAAATTGGCAAATCACATCCAACTATATTGTTCCAATATTTGCAAACTTCTCGTTTGTCACACTAGCTATGAGCTTTCTCAATAAATAAATTATAATATAAATATATATATATATATATACACACACACATACAAGAAATAAAAATAAATGGAATGTAAATTAGAGCTTGAAATACAAGTAAGAAAAGAACAGTCCACTCAACGAAAATGAAGAATACTAGAGCAAAAGGGTATTTTTTAACCAACAGATATCATTTAAAATCAAAAAATAAAAAGAACATACAAAAAAACCATGATTTATTCCAGAAAGGTATTTACTCTTCTAAGTCTTTTTCTTAACTTAGAGGAAGAAATTCAAATTTTTCACTTTTTGGTAGAACCGAGTGTAAATTTATAGCTTGACTGTGCTTGAAACCATTCATGCTTTCAAACCTTTTAGTCCTTTACGAAGGCCCATATTCAATTCCTTGTAAAAAATTCATCATATCTATTTTAGTTAACTATAGTATGCTGAGATAAACTGCTAACAGCACATAATTTCTTTCGAGAACAAGAAAAAAGATCCCAACATGATCATGTCAAACATGCAAAATGAGATCATATGTTTAAGTGTAAATTAGGTCGTATGCCCCTTTTTAAAATAAGGCTTTTAATGATTTCCATGCTGACTTTGAAAAGGTTATTTTGTTCTGTTACCTACTAAACTTATTGCATATTTACAATTTATTTTCCTAACTTTTAATGTTGGTAAGTTACTTCTTGAACTTATAAATTTATAGGAAATTATCCCATTGATTGTGAATTTGATTTTTTGATTGAAATTGACATGTAATTTGCACATAAATAGTTGATTATTGACATAATTAATAATAGTTTTTATTTATTTTAACCCAAATTTATTGTGATTAATATCTTTAATTAAGTTTTCATCCAAATAGAATATTTGAAATTAGCTTTGTTTTAAATATAAATTTGGGTTCATATTTATATAAAAAAAAAACCCTTTTATACTCTTAATTAACGACTCTTATGAATATCACATGTTAATTTTAGTCAAATAATTAAAATTGCTATCAATAAAGATGCTCTGTAAGTTCAAAAGCAATTTATTAAAACTAAAAGTTTAAGGGGATAAAATGCGAATGTATGGCAATAGTACCAAATACCTTTTAAAAAGGTATGGTCTCTATTTATCCTTCTAGCATTAGTTTCCACTAGTAGTGATTAGGTTAAGACCCGAGCTTTTCATTCGGCTTTTTATGGGTTTTTCTTTGGCCTGTGTATGTTTTATTGTTTGAGAGAATGACAAAAATAACATTACTTTAAAACTTTTTAAAGTAAGTATTTTTGAAAATATTTATAGTAAATAATAGATTTATGATGTAAATTATTTACATCGTAAACAAGGAGTAAATAAATTATTTGCATTTGAAATCTATTTACTGATAAATAAAAATTATTTACATTCTAAAAGGTGTAAATCTACAACTTCTGTTATTCTTCTTTTTAAATTTTCTTTTCTTGTTTTATTTTTTAATAAAATTGAGTAAGAGGCTTGGAACAAGATGGTTCTATTTAGGTTCCACCATTCTAGTTGGGATGTTCTAACTTTATCACATGCCACTTATCTCTTCTCTTTATTAAAAAAAACACTTTTGAAGTATAGTTTTTTTCTATGTATCACTTTGATACGAACATGAGACCGTTTGATAACGTCATTCTAACTGCTACAATATAAAGCTTCTGAATATGCTACTAGTGTAAAATAAAAATATACTAGTAGTATAAAACTCTCACATATTACAGTAAATTGGATCCAACTTTTGATTTTGAATGTGTTTCCAAACGTATTCTTTGGCATCCAACTGTATAGTAGTATTTGTAATTCACCCTATTTTTAATACTTGATTTCAAAACAACGTTAATTCATCTGTGTAATTAATAACACAGAACACAAGTAATCCAATATGTGTGAGATGCTCTAACTTTTCTCGATACGAATTGCTCTTTTTTCCCATTAATATTATATACAGATTATTACAGAAAAATCATAACATTTATAATCATTTTCTATGCAACGACACTATAATCTAAATATGCGTTGGTCTGAACATTACATCCAAAAGGTTTGACTCACTCAAAAATTCTCCCCACGCTATGACATGTATGCGCGCAAGTGGAAGACAGTATGTGTTAATTTTGACGACATAATAATTAAATATTATTCCTCGCATACTTAAATTTTATTCTTGTTTGTCTATGTCTGTACTACGCGGGGAGGCCGGGCAAGAGTCCAATTTTACGAAACAATAAATAATTATTGTTCCTCGCATACTTTAATTATATTCACGTTTGTCTACGTTTGTACTACATAGGGAAGTCGGTAAGTGTCCAAGTTTGGAAGGGTGATTTAAATGAAAACTTATAAGAGCAACAAAACGGTTCTACGGTTATATCTTGGATCAATACAAATATGAAGCCGACAACAACTATATTTAATAATCAAATGTTATATAAGCAGTTCAAGTCAGGAATTGACTTTTGTGTTCTCTTCATTTCAATTAAAATGTTGTATCAATTAATATATTATGTTACTAAAATTAAGAAAACTACATGTTATGTTATATTTTAAAAATTGTATTTATTTATATTACACTTAAAAAAGTTTATGTTAGCCTATCATTTATGTTACATGTTAAGTTATGTTACAAATAAATATATATATGACATTTATAAAAAGTATATCTTAAAAGATTGTATTTATAAAAATTCCCCGATGAATTATATTTATTGAAATATTTTAATTAACATGGCATCATGCTATTGGTGAGATATGAAAAAAAAGAAAAGAAAAGAAAAAACAACACATAAGCTAAATCCGTTCAAGTTGATGTACGTGGAACACGATGGATGACCAGAAACTTCTTGCATTAGGGACATTGAATGTAAAATTATGTAAGCAAATGGACAATGTAAAACGTTCTTTTGCTGTTGGAACTATCACATGTGCGTCTGTTGCCGGCAAATGGTTACATTTCCCATATCCTCTACAACTAGCTAGCTACCGCCTTAGACGAAAAAAAAAAAAGAAGAAAGGATTAAGAAGGTCCAAAAAATGAGTCCGCTATAATCTTAAATATAAAGTTGCACAAATAATAATACACGATAAATCTAGAGTCAATCTCATAGGAAAAAAGGTATTGTATATGTTTAATATATTAGTTATATTATTTATTTATTTAGTTGAAGAATTTAAGGATTAAAGTTACTTATTTACAATTTACGTACACATTTTTTACCATTCTATTTTAAGATTTTTTTTGTTATTTTTTATTTTTAGAACTTCAACAATAAGAAATGCGATTTAATTTAAAAGGAATATAGAACTTTAATAATAGATGAGATTTAATTTAGAAAAATAACAATTAAAATAGTGTTGATAATTAAAGAATCTATTTTGGCAATTAAATTATCTATGTTCTATTTTTTCTAAATTATTTATTATTAAGAATGCAATGTGCCATCTTCTGTAGATAATAAATTAAGAATTATCAAGCATTTAATATGTCAGTTCATATCTATAATACAGCAAAAACATAACTTAATAAACATGTATGATTTCAATATTAATTAACTAAAATAACTTAATGAAATAAAAATTAAGCATTTATTATGTTATTTCCTGCCTACAATTAATCAAGGCTTTTCTAAGCATTACTCATGCTAGCTTATGTCTACGAAAAATCAAAACTCAGTTTTGCATGAATTTTAACTAAGCTAAAATTAAAATCACTAGTTTTCTAAAAACGATTTTTGCCTTATAACCACTTAGAAAACTAAAACATTTTTTAAGTTAATTTTGCAAGAATTTTCCCCTCTCTATTTTCAGCTAAAAATAAAAATTAGAAAAGACATATTTAAAGTAAAAACAAACATAATTTTATCAAACATAATTATACAAAAGTAAAAGAAAACTACGAACTTACAAGAGAGAGAGAGAGAATTCTGCGGAACTTGGAGAAGAAGGGTGAAGAATAGAATGCTATGGGGGAATTTATAGGATGGAAAAAGTTACTATTTACATATTTTTTTATTTATTTTTTATAATTTTTTATTATTTTATTATTTTTATTTTTTTTGGGTTGCAAATGAGTAAGATGGCAAACTGTGATTTTTATTTAATTTTTTTAAATTGATTTTGCCACCCCATTTATTGAGAATCAGCATTTAAGTTGATTTTATTTAATTTTTTTCTCTTCTTTTTAGTGTAACTCAACTTTCGTTACTATGCCGATTTTGGTTCATAATCAAGTGGATCGCAGCACATGGGAAGAGGGAACAGAATTGATCCAAGACGTTCTGACGCCCAGAACTAAGCTGAAGAATGGCATGAATAGAGGTAGCTGGCGTGGGAAGCTGGGATCGAATGGTGCAAATCTCATTCGTTGGATCAGTCTGAGTAATATCATCTTGTGGCTAAGAAAAGAGGAGCATATGGAAGAAGCCGCATTGGATCTGAAGCTAATTTTTGACTTTGATGGGACACACGGATGGTTGTGATCACTTAGGTGGTCTGATCCAATGGCTATGGAGGTACCACAGGACATTTCTTTTGATTTTTAATTCCTTTTGATTTCTTGTGCATTTGATATCAGTTTTGCCTGTTTTCATGCTGCTTTACTCCGTTTTTTCTCCAGATTTCAAATCTAAAATTAACCAACACATTCAAATTAATTATTTTACAAACAAAATATTTTCAATAATTTTAAAAATATTTATTTTGCAATTAAAAACACATAACATACTAAAAATAAATAAAAACTTTTAAAATTAACGAACCTTAGTATTTTCACACATACAAGGGTGAAAATGTTCACGATACTATCGATATTTCCACGACAAAATTCATACTTTGAACTCTTGACATGGATATGGGGGGAAGGATTTTTTTCTTTCGAGATGTCTGTAAAATATTCACAATGTTTGTAAATATCCATGACAATTTGTGAAAATCTAGGATATTTCTAGACATTTCCACAAAATGTCTAAAAGGATAGAAAATTTTTTTGGCACAAAAATTAATTTTCTAGGAATTTTTGTGACTAATATTTTGAACCTAATACAATTAAAAAAAAAGCATTTACTATGATTTATTTAGTCTTTAAATAATTTTTACTTTTAAAATGAATAAATTGTGACTCTTCTGCAAAGCTTTATGTAATGTTACTATATAGATATATGCAATATATTTTTACTTTTTTATCTACTTTTTTGTCATGTTACATACAATTGGTTTTTGCTATTATAATATGAAGCTAAAAATAAAGGATGTGGAGGCAGAGCATGATAAAGTGGCAGAGACTTATTATTACTTGAAGTAGCAGTTGAGCCAAGTGAAGATGATGATGATCCCCTTATTCAAGTGGATTGGGCCAACACATTTATATGATGAGAATGACAATTTTGATCCACGAATTACTGTAAGTGCTCAAGAATATGGCATTGATGTTGATAGTGTACTATTTGAAAAAGTAGGAACTTTTAGTAGTAGCACTAGCTCCTTTGAAGTGGTTATGCGAACACCACATGTCATAGTGATGATGATGATGACAGCACTAATGACATTGATGATGACGACTGTAACGCACCCTTTACGGATGTCACAGATGTCGTTACATTCATACATTACATACTTATACTTAAGATAAACTATAAGTACAAATTTAATAATTCAAACTTTATTTGTAAACATAGTTAAGAAATCATAACCAAGATTCATGCATGCATTTTTTTTTAAACAACATTCAATAACTTAATTCCTAATAATAATAGTACTATTAAATATATAATCGATCATAAAGATTCTTTAGTAAAAATAAATTACATGTTCATAAACCTTCTTTAGTAAATTATATCTATCAAATAATAAAATCATAAATTAAATTGAAACTACACAAAATTTTAAAAACATACTACGAATTTCAAATCATCATAAAAGAAAACATCTTCATATAGGTTCGGCAGGCCAAACCTATTACATCGGTAGGTCGAGCCTATTACTTCGACAGGCCGAGCTGGATTGGCAGGCAGGTGTTCATCCACCGGCAGGCCACCCGAGGCTCTGTAAAACTGGGTTTAAAACTTTCTAAGTTCGGCAGGCCGAAAAATGGGATTGGCAGGCCAAACATTCTTATATTGGCATGCCGAACAACACTGGTCGGCAGGCCGTCTGAGTCAAAAACTTTAGTTTAAAGACAAGTTTCAATACTACTATATGCATAAGACCATATACTTGAAAAGAATAAGATAAGATATCAAAACATAGTTCAAGAACTCTTTAAAAACTTATGAAATGAACATATCCAAATTATAAAACTTGGTTTATTCATAAAGCTTCTTTCCATGGCGTTCTTTCGGTTACAATTCATCTTGCGTAGCTGACACGCCTTTCCACGCCCTTCGCCTGGTCCATAACCTTCTTACCCTTATCTACAACATGATATAAACTTGAATAAGCTAAAGCTTAGTAAGTATATTATTATCTCACAACTTAAAACATTTTATGAACATCATTATCATCATACATCATAATAGTGCGCTAGGCACATTTTCATAGGAACATATCTTTCGTTACATTAACCATATTAAAACTTATTCTATTTTATCTTAAGGACCCAAGTGTTGCACCATAATCATCGTCGTAGGCATGCCGCCATGAAAGGAGAAAGGTAACTAATCCTAAACCAAACATGACATCATAACATATTATAACATTGGTGTGCAACACTTATTTAGGTGATACATAAATATACTTATTCATACTTTCATGCTTTGAATACGCCATCATCATACATGCATAACTTTATTAACATCAAAATATTTCATAAGAAGACTTTAAATGAAACCATCATAAAATCCATCATAGAATAATTATCATTATGCACATAATTTCAAACCTTATAAAACATATCATGTTGTAGGTGAGAATATACTTAATTTTTAGCTAGCTTACTTAACCTTAATATCGTTGGTGACGACGCCGCAGTCTCGATGTGCTCTTCTTCATAATGTGTTCATGTCATACATTCATTAAAAATTGCAATTAACATTTACTTTCATAAGACTATAAAATCATCATCACATAATAACTTCTATTTGCATATTCCATCACATATCCTTTCCTTTCATGAAATTATAAATTTCATAACCATTTCATCAATATTAAAGCATTAGCATCACCTATCAACACAAAAACACTTCACTGACCTACATAGGATTCAAGACTTAAAAACTCAACATTCACACATACTTTAGGCACCACACTTGACATGGGTAAAGTTAATACATAAACATATTACCATGATTTTTCTTTAGTCACAAAAATTACATTAAGTATCTAAAACAAGTCATACATAACAAACATGAAATCTTCCATTAACTTACACAGTGAGTCACATAAATTCATCATTTTCAAATAATTAAAACACACATATTTTAACTCTAAAATTCATACTAACAACTTACTAACATATATTACAATATCATAAAATTATTTCATCATCAATAAAATCATTTAAACATACAAAACATCACATAATACAAAAGTCCAATAATAACACTATTAAAGCACTTTCTTGACCTAGTCTCAATAAAAATCTCATAATACATAAATACACATCAAATAATCACCAAACTTTCTAGTTCATAACTTAACATATACATGAACATTCTAGCCAAATTTCGTAGCAAACAAAGCACATTTACCCCTTGAACACAAATCGTATTTTCGTGCATCATAACCAAACAACAATAATTTACTATGGGTGATAGAGAGAAGAAAATTCATAACTTATCATAGAAATATCAAAATAACGTGAAATTTGGAGAAACATCACATAACACATCCATGAAAAACATATTAAAATTTTAGAACAAAATAAAATACCTAGACAAAGTTATGGCAGTTGGATTAAGGATAAGAAATACATTTCAGAAACACCAAAAGAAATTCTTACCTTAAACAAATTTCTTCGCAAAACTCCTTCAATTCAACCAACGAAATTATCAATTTTTTTTTCTTTCAAATATTCTCAGGAAAACAAGGAGAAGAAGGAGAGGAGAAAACGTGAGGAAAGGAGAAGGAGTGAGAAAGAAAGGAAACGTCTGAGAGAGAAAATAAAATTATAGTGAAAAGGAAAAAAAAAGTAACGTACATGAGAATGCTTGTCTTTACCGTTATTATAAAAAATTTTCTAATTAAAAGATGGCTAATTGGCATAGAGGAAGGAGAGATAAGGGGAAAGTCAACAAATCATTCATCACTTACCATGTTTGGCTCTCTAAAAATAGGAAACCATTTAAAACAATACCAATCAATGCAAAGTCAAACAATTGCTTTCCTTAAATGAGGAAATTAATCCTTAAATATTCTAATTAATCACATTAAACCACCCAATCATCGTAATTATCTCAATCACAATTTGGAGAGACTTTTGCTGACTGTTTGTCAGCTGTCATCGGTCTGTTGATTCCTTACTTCGGCCTGCCGATTCCACAAAGTTTGGCCTACCGATGATTTCCATCGGCCTGTCGATTTATGAGGGATAATTCAGCCTACCAAACTTGAAGGTTCGGCCTACCAAACCATCCTTTCATACATTTAAATCATTAAGGAATCATAATTAAACATACAATGTAAATAACATGAACACTTGAGCATATCAATTCCACGTGATCGTCACCTGTCATAACACTTATAATAAATAGTTAGTGACAATAATATCATAAATCATTAATAAAATTACTTAACGTCATTACAAATATGACATAGTTTGTTACAGTAATTAGGCGGGTGTTACAACGACGACGACGATGTCGACAATGGTGGGGTGGTGATGATAATGATGATGGGAACTATGGAAGAAGAGGAAGTATAATATCTACTCAGATATTCTTGAGTCCATTCACTGGAGAAGAAGAATTTACAAATGCTACACAAGATGAAGATCATGGTTGTAGGGCAGCAGGTGAGGGTATTGGTGCAATTGGAAAGCAATTTATAAGAAGATGCAGTGTAACCTGAACGAGTCAAACTGATGAAGATTCTATTGCCTTAAGTTTCAACTCTATGACCTTAGGGACTAACTAAAGCTCTTATGGTTATAATGTTCCTTATAGTTCTCAAACGGGGATGAGTTCAGAAGTATACAACCATGATCGTTTCTTTGATATACTTGTATATCCCCTACTACAAATTAGCGTAAGATGTCACTATAACTCCATAAAGACGGATCAAGTTGGATAAATCAACAATATCTAATATATGGATTAACAGTAGGAAGAGATCAAGAAACATACATGTGACATCAACAATTACCTTTAGAACTATTCAAGGATAATATCATGGTAGATGTACTATTTAGATCAAGAGTAGAACCTATATAATGTTTTCCAACTGGGTAGAAGCTCCTTTCGGCATTCAAAACACTTAGAAATTTGTGTGAATTTTATTATGTTTGTTGGTAGTTTTTTATGTACTATTATTGTATCTAGTTTGCAATGATTATGTAAAATAATATTAGAATCATAATCAATATATATAATAATAGTATCATGTTATCATAAGCAATAGAACTCTCACAATAGACCAAAATTGTAATATTTATGTTATCATGTTGATTCAAATTAAGTAATATTGATTATTTTAGCATTGTGTAAAGTCGCAAGAAAAAATTACACCATTTTCTCAAAATATCCATTTTCCCCTAAGCATCCATCAACATCGACAATATCCACGACAACATTTCTAAATCAAAACCTTGACAATCTTGATGACATCTATATTTTTGTCCTTGCACATATATATTATCTAATACTCAAGAATATTTTTAGAAATTACTAAAAATATAATAAAACATATTTACAAACCAAAAACTTATTTACAAATATTTTAAGACTACGAATAAATTCACACAAGATTATTTTTATGGTTTTAATTATTTTCACACAAACTAAACACATTTAATTGAAACGACTAAAAATTACTAAAAATATTCTTAAACATATAAACACACTAAGGGTGCGTTTGTTTCGTGGTTCGAATCACGGTTTAAATTATTTTGCTACAGTATTTTCTCTCACAAAAATTTAAATCTTCATTCAAATACTCGAACCAAACGGGCTCTAAAAACACATAATGAAACACATTTTCACATAGCACACTAAAATACTATTTAACACACAAATGCTATAATTAAGGAGTTTAATGAGGAACGTTAATATAAAATGATGATATTTAGCCTTAAGAAATGTGTATTTTCATGGTCTCATCACACCCCCCAACCAGCATATCACTAGTCCCGAGCAACTAAAGCAATAAAACATAAAAATAGACACAAAGATTGATTTCTCAACAACTTATGAATCCTTGCATGTTGTCGTCATAGGTTGTTTTAGATTCATGTCTCAAAGCAAAATGCAGATATTATTTAAGTTTATGGTTCATTTCTAGAGCATGTCTTATATTTAACATGGATTTTCCCATGTGTGTGTGCGCACTATTCTATCACTAATCATTGTGTGTGAACCAAATAAATTTACATTAATATAAACGAATTTATTCTACTGAAGTCTCATAGGTTTGTTTTTCATCCCTCTCTCCACTAATATAGATTAACAATAAATTAAGAACCATTAGGACTTTATTCGGCTTGTAATGTAAGGCTACGGTAAAAATATAGGATGAATGATAAATTTGAGCCTTAATTCACCCATCAGACACTTATATTATTCTTGGACCTTTGATATGTACAAATTAATTCCCAGGTAATAAACCCGAACATAAAGTAAACTTTCAAATGTCATCCACTTTTTATTCAACTTTTTTTTTACTTTTCTTTTTTTGAGATTTTTTTTATTTTGACTTACAAAATAGCTAAAGATTGCAAAAAAAATAGAATTCCATAACAGATATACATAACACACTAAAAACAAACTTTTTGAACCCTACCCATCCTCCCATAATATAAGCATATTAGTGAATGGTAAAAAAGAAAGGATATGAAATTATTAAAAAGGCTAGGTTAAAAATTTGTGGGTGATAAAAAAAAATAGAAAATTAAGCACAATGGGTAACGAGGGATATAAAATATATACAGGTAATCTTGAAAGGCTTAAACGATCTAAATATGGCCTAAATTATATCCCTAACTTAATATTGTCTAGGGTTTTTCCTTGATAGGGATTCAAACAAATTATAAGATTTTATAAAAATGAGCCAGATGTATATTAACATAAATAGGCTGTAAATTAGAATAACAAATCAAAGTTTAAGATTAAGTGCTCAAATTGAGAAAAATCAGAACCTAGATATGAGGCTAACGCAAAAAATTAACATAAGCTTAAGTAAAATCTGAATTTTATAACAACCCATGAAAATATTATAACCATGGTTTCTTTAACAGACAGGAGGCATATCAAAGAGAAACAAAAAGAAAGAAAACAAATATTTACAAAACATTTTTTTTAGTTTTTTAAATTTTAGATTTTTTTGAGATTTTTCTATTTTTAGTCTTTTTAAATCAGATGCACATCCAGACAAAAACACAATAGAATAAAATATATTATAAACATGATTAGGACATGTCTCAAAAATACTAAAGACTCTATAACTCAGCTATTCTAAACATGCATGCATGTACACAATGTCGAGAAAGGATAAATGAAAATATGTGAACACACAAAAGATTACATATTTATACCAAAAATGCGTTTCAAGACTAACTTCTTCATTCAGCCATCTCGACACTAAAACAAAAGAACCTTAAAGTTTTACAAAAACACACCATTTTTAATTTTTAATTTTTCAATTAGTTTTTTTTTTCATTTTTTAAGTTTAACGATTGGTTTAGAAAAAGTCCCATTTTGACCACAAAACATACTCAAAATTGAAAAATTTTGACACCAACCCTCTTTGCACAACCAAAATTGAACATTGTTCCCGATGTTTAATAAGATTGTAAAGAAAGAGAAACAACACCTATACAAGAGCGATTATTCAATATACATGAAGAAAAATAAACATAAATGGACACCCTGTGGGTAAAACTAAAAGTTCAAAAAGTTTAGAGAGAAAGATCTAAATCTATTTTTTGCTTCTTGCTGAGCTTGGGAGTCACAATGTCTATCTTAAGAATGAGGACTTGTATTTTCTCAAGCAATTTCTCAACAATTGGAGCAGAGATAAAAATCTTTCTTCCTGACTCTACAATAAAATTTTGATCCACAGCATTATCTAAAAAATTTAAAAGACCATGAAAGAAACCATTAACATTAAGAATACCTAAAGGTTAAAAATGTATGCCAAATAGACTCGAACTAGTAATAACAAACATCTCTTCTAGAGCTTTTAGACCTCCTGATAAGACAATAAAAGCATCTCAATGAGAGATCAGGGCTTTAATATGTGGAAGGATATTTTTTACTATTTTCTTGATGCCTGTGGTTTTTACCACAAAGATTATTTTAAGCAAGAAAACAAGGGATAACACCCAAAACTCCTCCTGTTTTGGTTCCGATTGCGACAATTCCTATTAAACCAAGACTAGCCCCTCCATACGCAAGATTTATCTTTTTCTTAGCTAAGACTTGACCTAAATAGAATAGCATTTTAACAGTCAGTACCCTTTCTTGGACTAGAACCACAAAACACGCAAATATTTTTGAAATTCAAAGATGATTGGGAGGCAGACTCCATAAAGGTTTCTAACAAATATTGTCACAGTCACACAAATACACAATTTTATTTTCGTTTTTGGTTTTTAATTTTTTCTAATGAATATTTTCAAGAATGAATGAAAACTCATGTTCATCAAAATAAGTCTCCATAAAAGTCTATTACTTAGCCGTTTTGATGATTTTTCATTAAAACCATATTCACATCTCAAATAAATTATCAACATTTTTTTAAAGAAATAAGCACACAAAAACCAAAAGCACTTTACAGATTCTAATTAGAACTAGATGGATCGAGTGATTGTTTCCCATCTAACTTTCCTGCAAACTGAACAATTGAGTTTTCTAATTCCAAATTCCCTGGACGTTCTTTTTTTGCATGAAATTGAGGCCAAAGTTTACAAATCGCTCTTTGAACATATCCACTAGAATGACCTAAAAGAAAATATTAAGGGGGCGTTTGGTATGCAGTAATCTTGATGTGGGAATGAGAATCTTACAGATTCCTATATTTGGTATGTAATAATCTAAGTTTTGGATTCCTAGGAAACTCATTCCCATGGGATTCAAATTACCTCATTTTAGGGCAATCTGAATCCTACCCAACAAGGTGATATTCATATTCCTGAGAATCTCAAAACTATGAAAATCTCATCTTTTTTCCTATGATGATGATGATAATAATTATATTATTACTAAATAATAATAATAATAATAATAATAATAATAATCATATAAATTAATATTCCTATACAATATAAATATAAAAATTATATCAAATATAAAATTATAATTTGATTATAATGATAGTAATAACATTAACAATAATAATAAAAATATATAATAAATTACATATACAATATCTAAATATAATATATTATTATTAATTAATATTAGAATATAATATATATAAATACTATAATAATAAAATAAATAATTTTGTACTATTATTATAAATTAATATTAATATATGATATAGATATAAATATTATATCAATATAAAATTATAATTTAATAATAAGAATAATAATAACATTAATAATAAAAACATAATAATATAACATCAATATGAGTAGTATAATATTAATATTCATAGTAATATCAATATTAAATTATATAAATGCTATTATAATAATTATAAATATAAAATATAACTAAATATGTTTAATAATTTTTATAAAAATATTTTTATTTAAAATTAATATTAATATAAATACTAATATATTATTAAGAATTATATTTTTATTATTATTTATATTCATATCAATATATTATATATTATATACAAAATTTTAATATTAATATATTGTTAAATAATAATTCTATGATTATTACAAATTAATATTTTTTTATAATATAAAGAAAGTATTATATTAATATAAAATAATAATTATTTACTAATAATGATAATAATAACATTAATATTTATAGTAATATTAATGTTAAATTATATATAATATTATTTTATTATTTATATTCATATTATTATTATTTAGTATTAGTACTAATATATTATATCGATACATTTATTTTTAATACTATAAATTATTTTGTCAATTATACAAGATTTCTATGAACAACCAAACACAATAATGTATTATTCCTAAAAATCTAATAGAAGATTCCTATGTGTAACCAAACGTGAAAATCTTGGTTCTTGGGAATCATATTCCCTATAATCATTTTCCTAGGAATATGATTCCTATTGATTACTGCATACCAAACGCCCCCTAAAGGTCATCTAAGTTTTCTTTAGAAAGACCATCTTTACATAAAAGTATTTTATATTCCCTATTTACAGACACAAAGCCTCTTGATTTACATTTACGCTCACAATTTTGATAAGAACACTTAGGAGATTTTGATGCTATAGCTCGGGCTCTTCTTTTCCTAGTTTACAAACTCGTACCCCTCCCAAGCAAACCTTTATTATTAACATCACTAAGACAAACTATACCTTCTATATATATTTTTACCTCAGTTAGAAGTTTAAAATGAGAAAGAACCTATAGACAAGTGATTCTAATTTTGTACTTTTGTCTAATTTCTTTTTGAGAAAGGGAAGGGAAGTTTTTCTTCAGATGGTCATATTTAGGATCCATGATGAAAAAGAAAGTAAGATATGATTCTTGACAGTGAATTGAGAAATTTTTGGGAAAGATTTGAGAAAACTTTCAAGAGATCAGAAAAACTTTGAGTGGATTTGAAAGTGTTTGAGAGTATTATGAAGATTTTGAGGGATTATGAGAGAAAAAAGTATTTGAAGATCAATGAATTTTGAAGGTTTTTTGAAAACTTTTAAAGAAAAGCTTTACAGATCTAGTGAGAAGGTAGAGAGAATTCAAAAGCTTAGAGAGCGAAAAAAAATTAAGAAATAGTCTAAACTGAGAATTCTAAGCTTCGATGTACAAGTGAATGGTTCTATAGACAAAGGGTAAATTATTGTTTAGACACATGAGAAACTGTATAGACATATGTAAGAGTTACTCTAGGTTGAGCTAAATAGTAATTAGGCAAAGTGATCTAAAAATCTAAAATGATGAAAAGAAACAAACAAACAACACTTATTTACAAACAAAAAAATATTTTTGTGATTTCAATTTTTTAATTTTTATTTTTTAAACACTTTTTAATTTAAAAAAATTCTAAAAATAAGAAAAATTCATTAATAATCATTTCATTAAAATGCATCTCTAGAGGTCATCGATATAAAGTACCAACTAATCTTAATGACTTCAACCTCCATCATTTAGCCACTTCAATGAATTTTTGAAATTATGTTTATGAAATTTAAGAAAACATAGCAAATTGAAATACAATACATAGAAATACAAAAACAAAAGCGAAATGAAATACAAGCACTAATTTAAAATTACAACTTTATCTTCAAAATCCGAGTCAATAAGATTGATAGTTGGTAGCAAAAAATTACTTAGCCTAAGTCTTCCAAGAAGATAACAATCCCAAAAACTTAAATTGCCCATTGCTTCAAGAAATCTTTTCTCAAATTCCTCATCCATAGCTTCAACTTTAAGTACTTCTTTTTCCAAAATTAGGTTTCCAAATGTTACTCTCTTTGAAAATCGAATTCTCAACTTTAAGGGTTTCATCATTTAAAACATGCATGAGACAGTTTTCAACTTACGATGGAACATTTGAATCAAAAGTATTGACCAAATCAGCTAAGGGATCAGGTAGCTCAGTACATGTACCATATATACTTCCTTCAATAAAATTCACTTCACATTTGTCAGCACGAGGTTGCCCCATGTTAAACACATTGAATTCTGAGGTCACATTTACAAAAGACAATTTTAGAACTCTATTTCTCCATTTAATCAAAATATTGAAAGTTGCAAGCAATAGATGACCTAAAATAGGGATCTGAACATTTGAGTTAGCAATATATTGTGTATTCGAAACAATAAAGTCTACTAGATAGTAAAACTTATCAATTTGAACTAACATATCCTCAATAAATCCTCTTGAAATTTTAATAAAATGATCCACTAACTAAAGTGTAATAGATGTTGGTTTAAGTTTACCTAAACCTAATTGTTGGTAAACAAGATAAGGTAAAAGGTTAACACTAGTACCAAGATCTAACAATGCATATTCAATTTGAATGCTTCCTATGATATAAGAAATTGTGAGACAACTTGGATCTTTGAACTTTGGTGGTAAGTCATGCTAAATGATAGAACTAACACTCTCAGTTAAAAATACAATGTTAGTGAAACGTCCCTAAGTAGGGGTTGGTACTTTTTAATCAATCAAATAATAAGATCAGAAAATAAAATAAAACTTCTAAAATTAAAAAAAAAATTCCCAAGAATTAGGTGAAATTTTCAAATTAAAGAAAACATAAAACAAACAATAAAACTACAATTTAATGTAGCACCTTTAATTTAATATTATAAATAAGTCATCATTATTATTCCAACCCTCAAGACAGCTGTAATATAATCATAGATAAAGATGTGTGATGCTTACAACATGATGAGATATATTCTTAACAAATGAAGTAATTCCAACTGGATATACCTGCATCATTTCTATAAATATTTTGCTCGTTACCACCTCACACTTTATAAATCCTGAAAAGATGAAAATATAGGAGAATGAATGACAACATGCTCAGTAGGGAAACCATTACTCACCTTTAGGTTTTTATTATTCATTATACTAACACTTGCATGGTTAGTTCATTATTCAACAATAATACTTATTTTATAACAATTATATTATGTTCATATCTGATGGATACCCTACAATAAATATTACTAAGTTTCCATACATATATTATAATTCATGATTAAACAATGTTTGTCGGTATCCATAATAAAATTGAGAATCACGTCTCTCTACTCAACGTAACCAGAAAGGCACACTTGACAACTCAAATCAATCATTTCAAGAGTTGTTGGATGAGGGGATGTTAAGCTCCAAATCTTTATTAAGTCGTTTCTTGTACTATGCATTTTGGGACTTTCGAAAATGAGTGTCTTCGCCTCCCCCAATTTGCCTTCTAGGGTATACGTACCTAAGAACGTAAAGGCTGCCCTCTTTACGTTTTTCCATTCCTCTCATATCCTTATCGATATGTATAGAGTCCGTATTTCCTAAACATGGTTCTCAAATTATAACAAAACATGTCAAATCAACTTGACCTTGTTGTACAATAAAGGACGGGTCTAGAGTATTGTGTTTCCAAGTGATAAACATATAATAATATTTACAAAATAATATATAAATTATCTTGCAAACCACATAATCGATTTTAATTAAATAAAACCTCACAAAAGTTAAGTAATAGAATCTCTACCTTAGCAAATAATCTCCTGATAACTTCTAGCTCATAAACCGATTTACCACGTAAGCTCTAAGTACGTTGTTATCTTAAAAAGTATAAAATTAACCATACTTTAACATAATCCTAATCTATAATTATGTTAATGTACCATTTATTTTCATAAGTGCGCCATAATCATTAATATGCAAACTTTATATTCTACGTGCTTCTGAACATAAAACCATAATCTTCGGAACATTTCCTAACCACAAGATGACGAAAAAATGACGAGTCAAAAACTACCCAATTGGACTGCATGGCAGGCCTGTCGATTATTTACTTCTAGCCTATAGAGTTCAGCTTGTCGACCTGCCAATTAGTGGAGTCCGGCCTCTCGATCTTGTCCGGCCTATTGATTGAAAAATCTGGCTTGCCACCCGAGACAAAATCTAAAAAACTCCAGTTTTCTATTTTCAAGGATTTCGAGCTTCAAAGCTTAATCCGACATGTTTTATCAAATCCCAAAACATAAAAAATGCATAGAATGTATAAAATGTCATGCTAGAACATATTTAAACCTTTTCTCCTAAATTTTTCATGCTCAAAATACAATGTAAAGCTAAAAATTAGAACTTTTTTCAAAACTAAGTCAGGAACTTATTCAAAACAGATATTTATGTATATAAAGCTTCAAAAATGATGTATAAAGCTTAAAATCCAAGTTCAAGTATTGAAATTCTAACCTCAAAAATCTTGCCAAATGGTAACGCGCAAAAATGTTTTCTTTTAAATGGCGGACATTTGTAGTATAGAAAGGTGTCATATCTACAGGGAGGTAAACAATTTGTAACTCGGGAGATTGATAAATATAAACGTTCAAAAAGGCAAGCAGTTTTTCAAAACAAAGTTTAAAATAAAATAAATATCTTTGTCATTTTTTTTCTAATTCAAAATTTAAAACATACAATTAAAATGGTGAAGCTTTGAGAATCCTTTGTATGTTTTGTAACTGGTATGAAATTTTAGCTCTATTTAAATTATCCAAAGCATTTAATTTATTATATCTTTTCTTGTTAATTGCATATACTTTTACTATTTTTATAAGTCAACTTGAGAGTGACAATATAGCAAGGCACAATGCAGTAAGGGTCTTCCTATAAAAGCAGCAAAATAATCATCTCTCACTAATAATTAGGTGCACTAATTATAAAATTATAACCACTATCACTACAATTATAATTGACATAATTTTAAAATATAAAAGATAATAATAAATCAAAATTAATATATTTTTATGGAATAAATTATTGCGTTAATTTCCGACAGCACCTTGTCTTATTAAATAGTTTAAGAATATACTATGCCATCCTCTATCTACAATAAGTCAAGAATTACCAAGCATTTACTGTGCCAATCTATGTCTATAGTGTAGTAGAAACTCAACTTAATAAACGAGCATGACTTTAGTATTATTAATATTAATTATGCAGCACAATTAAATTACAAAAAAAAAAAGCATGACTGAATTTATGCAAGAATTAAACAGCATAACAATATTAACAATAATTATAAAAGACTTGAAAAATATAACTTATTCCACAAAAATATAAGCATTACAAAGCATATATAGAGTTAAAATCCATACCAGAGTACTATGCATACAACATTATCTCTCTACCTCACCAGACTCTTTAATTTATTATTTTTATCTAAAAAGATACTGTTGAGTCTAACTTAACAGTTAAAGAAAACAGGGAAGGAAGAAAAGGGCCAAAGGCCCGAGGGATGCATTTGAGGGGGAGAGAACCCCCTATTTATAGTGCAAGAATTGCACTATTTATTAGTTTTTTAATTTTTTTTACTGTTGAAATTTGGATCAAAATGATCCTTGGCAAGCCCCCCGGTTCACGAGATTCTCGCGATTACAATTTTTTCTCTCTCTTCTACATTTAAGTGTTGCGGAGTTTTCCTTTGTCTTCCACGTGCTTCACCATAGCTGGTGGCATTCAAAATGACAAGATCTAAACCGTTCAAATCTCAATCCAATGGCCAAAATTTGCTAAAGAAATTGGGCCCAAGTGGGACCAGCGGGGCCAGGTCATCTACCATTAAATCAGTATTCATAATCAGATCAAATGGCTAGAATAGCGGGAACATGTGAACACGGCCGCATGCGAGCAAACACAGCCCAAGATTCCTTCTGATTGGGCCATTGACTATGTCAGCGCCTGTAGATTGAGACGCATGGATCCATTACTAAATAATTGCAAACTTCTAAAATTTTTAATCTCTTTTGGTTTAACATAGACATGATTTTTAAGACTTGAAAATATTTTTAAAAATTACCACAAATATTAAAGAATATATTTACAAACTAAAAGCACACTATTATATACATTAAGACTCAAAATAGAATAACACAACAAAAATTTTATGGTTTTGACTATTTACAAACTAAACACATATTTAACACACTGAAACGACTCTAAAAATTACTCAAAATAAATTATTCAACATAAAAACACACTAAAAATACATTTTTTAAACATACTTACAAACTGAGATGCAAAAATACCTATTAACACAAAAATGCTATTAATTAGAGGATTTAATGAGAAATAAAAGTATAAATAAATTATTTAAGCCTTGTAAAATATACACTTTTACAGTCTCATCATCAAAACATACAGACTTAATGAAATCTTGATCCTCTTTTGTTTAAGATTATGGAAGACAAAAAGGAAAGAATTCTAGGTCTTTTCTAGATTGCCTAGAAGCTGGGTTTTTTGATCTTTGATTTTGGAACAAACAAAGACAAGAGAGAAAGAGAGGAAACGCGAAGGAGAGAGCCTGCGTGAGAAGAGGAAAAATAAAAATAAAAAAAAAGAAAAAAAAACAAAGAAGAAGAAAAGAGGAAAATGTTAGGAGTAGGGGAAAAGCAAGTGAAGATAAGTCTCCATTGGAGAATTTAATGCGCAAAATGTAAAATGGAATTTTTGTAATTGAATAAAAGTTTCAAGGTCATTTTAGTGATTTTGGAAAATAGGTGTAGGAAAATTTAAAAAAATTAAAAATACGTAGAATAAATAAGATGAGATAAATTTTAAATAAGACAAAATTTTACAAAATTTAAATTGACATAGTAATAATTAAATTAGACATAATTATACTCGTTAAAAATAACATATGTTATAGTTCTACCCTCCTTATAGAAATTTTGTCCTTAAAATTCCAAATCTATGGTGCAAGTAAAAATCACAATCTATTATACTTCCACTGATAACTCCACACTATCAATGTCATTTGTCTCCAATGTAGGCTATCATATCTCTATTCATTTATTTGAAATATCAAACTTACTCTAATACCTAATTCGTCAATAAGAGTATTTCTAATAGGCTCTAAATTTGTAATGCTGTATTGTGACCTTGGAATATAATCAAAGATGTGCACATTTTGGTCATGCTATTTTTTAGTCTTTTATTATTTTTAAAATGTGGTTTTATAATCAGATTAGGATATTGATAGAGAAACATTGGTGTATCTTGTCTTGCTTCACAATCCCAACTAAAATGAATTAAAACATAGCAACAAAATAAATAGCACATCTATTTATATTAAAAAAATTAAAATAATATATAGAGTTTAGAAAGAACCCGTAATCGTAGAAAAGATTGGTAGCCCTCCTATGAATAGTTATTCTCTTCCGAAATACACACTCAAACAAATAATATATTTTTTTTCTATGGAGCATTCCCACTATTATCTTTGGCATTCCCACAAAACATTAACGAAATACCAATCATTACAAGCATTATGCAGATACGTTTCAAGAGTACAAAGCACTCCGTATAATCAGCTATCCTCATCATGCATGCATAGAGAATACAAAGACATTGATAAACAAAAGATCGGACCATAAATAGGACACGTTTTGAGAGTTCTAGTAACTTCATAACATCAACCATCCCAACACAAGAGTCAACGAATTTAAAGGTTTTAACAACAACATGCCATAAGAAATATAGGATGTGGAGGATAGCGGTTATTCTATACAAGAAATACGAACGTACATGATGTGGGTAAAACCAAAATATTACAGGTGGGAGCTCAAATCCAATGGTCCGCTTCCAGATTCCTTTCTTCCAATCAAGCTTGGATGTTACAGTGTCAAACTCTAAATGGATGACTGCTTCTTATCCAATAAATTCTTGGCTATTGAAGCAGTAACAAAGATTGTCTTCTCAACTTTACAATGAAGTTTTGTTCTATAGTATAATCTAAAAACTTTAAAAGACTGTCATAAAAGCCATTTACGTTTAAAAGACCTAAGGATTTAGAGTGAATGCCCAATAAATTCCTACTAACAACTACGAATATCTCCTCAAGGGTACCTAAACCATCAAGTAATGTTATAAATGCGTCAGAGTTATCGATCATGGCTTTAAGACGTTCAAGGATGTCCACAACTTCTTTTTCCCTACCTATGGTTTTCTCACAAAGGTTCCCCTCAACTAGGAGATGAAGGATAATCCTTATGACTTTGGCACCAATAGACTGAGCTGCTATTGCCACACTTCCCATCAATCATAAACTACCACCATTGACTAGGTTAATCTTTCTTTGTGCTAAGTCTTGTCTTAAGTGTCTTGCCGCTTCTAGATAGATTTTATCCATCCCAGGGCTGAAGCAACAAAAGACATAGGCATAGACATTTTCTATTTTCCCAGATTAATAGAAGGTAGACATGTTTGGTTTGTATGACTTGTTGACTCTTTTTTTAAGTCAACTTTGACTTAAAGCTTTTTTAAGTCCACTCTGTCTAAACTCTAAGTCTTGAATGGGATTTTAAAAATGATGGAAATGCAAAAGGACTAAGAAGACAGACAATTAGGTAATGAACAAGTAATTTAAAAATCTAAACAAAATATTGTGTAGGTAAGAAAGTAAGAAAAAGATACAGACAAGTTATGAAGAGTCAGATCGACTTTTGAAAAATTAAGACTCAAATTGTATAACTTTTAACAACTAAAAATAATTTGACAAAAGATACTCTGACACGACTGTAGGCTTTTTGACAATTGTGTACCGAATTTAGAAAATTGATATAAATGACAAATTACCATAGAACTTTTGAAATAAAAGGCACAAATCTTGAGATGTATAGATAAGTCTTGAAAATTCAAATATGTTACAGTTTAACATGTGATGTACCTGACAACGTAATTTTTTAAAAGAAAACAATAAAATAAAATGACGCTAATTACTTAATACTTATTGTGACAATCTAAAATGTAACAAATATTCTAAATATAAAATAGTTTTTACATAAAATAAAAAAGAAACAAATTATTAAACACCTACTTGAATGATTTCAAACAAACATTACACTTAAATGGCCTCTATAGATTGAGGATTTATTCCCCATATAGTTTTCTTATAATCTAGAAAACAAGATCTTAAAATGCCATATTCTTGAGACATTTTCTTTCTGCATAGAATTTGACCTAGAGTTTGGAAGTTGCACCTTGAACATATCCACTAGGATGATTTTGAAGAAAAACATAGAAGTCACCCAAGTACTCCTTAGAAAGTCCATCCCTGCAGAAATTTATTTTATCCTCTCTATTTATTGACACAAATCCAAGCAAAATACATTTACAATTACAATTTTTTCGTCGACATTTGCTACATGTGACCACGATGGCACAGGCTCTTCTTTTCATCGCACTACGATTGGTACCTATACCTGGTCAGCCAATATTTTGATTGAAGTCACTCAGATGAATATTTTCTTCTATTAGTATCCTTACATCACTAGGGAAACGCATGAGAATCTATAATCGAGTGATCCTAATTTTGTATTTCTTCCTGACAACTTTTTGAAAAAGTGATAGGAAACATTTTCTCAAGTGTTAGTTATTTGGTTCCATCATAAGAAGAAAGAAAGATAGAAAAGAAAAATCAGGGGGAAGTTGTAGAATTCTTGAAAATGTTTTAGAGAGAAAAGAAGAAGATCTAGAGAGAAGGAAGAGAATTTGAGAGTTAGAGAGAATGAAAAATTTAGAAAGGGAGAGAACTTGGAGAAATAAGCTTTTATGCATAGTAAAGGTATATATAGACAATGAATGGGATATTGTGTTTGACACGTGTAGAGGCCACGTGCAAAAGACAAAGATTTTTTTAACCAAGCTAGCTAGAATTTGAACTAGGCCCAAATGTTCTAGGTCAAAATGGTCGTTTGTATCAAGCCTTGGCATTTTTGGGCCGAGTTAAACATCAAGCACAAATTTGAAGCCCAATTCTTGAAAATTGATAAGCCCAAATTCTAGAAAAATTAACTGAAGGGTCCTTCTAAATGGTATCCTAGTTGCACCATGACAACAAAATTCTTTAGTAACTTAATAATCTGCTTTAATAAAACCTTGTTGAACAATGCATATACCTTTATCTTATCCTTAATACCCAATACTAATCAATAAATTCATTGTTAGTACCACTAAGGACTTGGACATGACTAACCTCGAAATCAATATACTTTTTGTCTGGTAACTTAAATCACATCAATTAATAGAGACCATTGATGTTACTACTTAAGAACATCTACGATCCTAAACAATATCATTTGTATATTTTTTATTCCCACGTATTGATAAAACCCCAGATGACAAAAAAATTAACATTTATCTCATTCTAGGTTCAATATCATGGATTCCTAAGTTATCTCATATTCCTAAAGTAAATAGGACCTTTAAGAAAATTTATTAATGCTTATGTACTCCATCGAGTCCACATATTATCACTACATATGTTGAATTACAAAGAATTTGGTACAATCATATCTAATCCTAAAATCAACAACTCAAGCCTTGTATTTCTTATTATCTCTTATTGGATAAAAGGCTTACAAATCCTTGTAACCATTGGAATCTCTCTTAAGTAATCTATGCACAAATTTTATCCATATATTTATCTCACCCGTATAACTATTGACATTTATATTCAAAGGGTTTTTCCCCATCATAGAATCCTCTTAGACTGTATGATTCCAACCAAAGGGTCAATACAATGCTGACATTTTCAAAAACAAAACACTGTAAACTATTTCAAAATAAAAGTGGTGCTACACTTCCTAGGTTTACCGAACCTAGGCTTTGATACCAAAATCTATAACGCTCCTAAGTGAGCTTAGCAGGTTTTAATAAATTAAATAAAAGATCAAAAAATAAAATAAAACTTCTAGAACTTCAAAAAAATTTGCCCGGGACTTAAAATGAAAATTTTCAAATTAAAGAAAATATAAAATAAAATAACAAAACCATAGTTTAATGTAGCACATTTAATTTAATATTATAAATACGTCACCAACATTATTCCAACCCTCAAGATAGCTAAATACAGTCACAGATAGAGACATCGGATGCTTACATCATGATGAGGTATATTCTTAACAAATGAAGCAATTCCAACTAGATATAGCTATATTATTTCCATAACTATTTTGCTCATTGCCACCTTACACTTTATAAATCTTAAAAAGAGAAAAATATAGGGGAATAGGCAATAACATGCTCAGCAAGAAAACCATTACTCACCTTTAGATTTTATTATTCAGCATATTCACACCTGCATGGTTAGTTCATTATTCAATAATAATACTTATTTTATAATAATCCCATTATGTTCATATATGTGGATATCTTACAATAAATATTACCAAGTTTCCATACATATATTACAATTCATGATTAAACAATATTTGTCGGTATCGACAATGAAAATAAGAATCACAGTCTCTTTACTCAACGTAACTATAAAGGCACGCTTTACAACTCAAATCAATCATCCCAAAAGTTGTGGGTGAGAGGACATCAAGCCCCGGATCCTTATCAAGTCATTTCTTGTATAGTGCGTTCTAGGTCTTTGGACCCAAGGGAGAGTCGTTGCCTCCCCTTATTTACCTTTTAGTATATACGTTCCCAAGGATGTAACGGCCGCCCTCTTCACGTTTTTCCATTCCTCTCGTACCATTGCTGATATATACAAAGTTTGTATTTCCTAACCACGCTTCTCAAATTATATCAAAACATGTTAAATTAACTTAACATCACTGTACATTAAAGGACATGACTACAGTGTTATGTTTCCAAGTGATAAACATATAATAATATTTACAAAATAATATATAAATTATCTTGCAAGCCACATAATCAATTTTAATTAAATAGAACATCACAAAAGTTGAGTAATAGAATCCCTATCTCTTTGGCAAATAATCTTCTAATAACTTCTAGCTCACAAACCAGGTTCACCACGTAAGCTGCAAGCACATTGTCATCCTAAAACGTATAAAAATAACTATACTTTAACTTAAATCCTAATCTATAATTATGTCAATGCACCATTTTTTTTTTGTTAGTGCGCCATAATCATTAATATGCAAACTTTATATTGTTTTTGAACACAAAAACATAATCTTTGGAACATTTCTTAACTACAAAGCCACAAAAAATGACAAGTTAAAAACTGCCTTATTAAACTGCATGGCTGGCCTGCCGATCAGCTGCTTCCAGCCTACCAATTTTGTCTATCACGCTGATTGGTAAGTCTGGTCTGTCGCCCAAGACAAAATCTAGAAAACTAGAGTTTTTTGTTTTCAAAGATTTCGAGCTTCAATGCTCAACCTGACTTGTTTTATCAAATCCTAGATCATAGAAAATGCACAAAAGTGTAGAATATCATGCTAGAACATATTTAAACCCTTTCCCCCAAATTTTTCATACTTAAAGAACAATTTAAACAAAAATAATAATAATTTTTTCAAAACTAACTCAAGAACTTATTCAAAATAGAGATGTATGTATATATAGCTTCAATCTTCCCAAACATCAAAAACACATTTCTCACAACTTTATGCTAAAGCACAAATTTAAATCAAACTTTTAAATTTTGAAATTCTAACCTCAAAATCTTATCAAAATATGCAAACTTGATAAAATCTCGATTCTACTCTGTTTTATGATTGTGGAAGTCAAAAGGGAAAGAATTGTGTGTCTTTCTCTTGATTGCCTTAAAGCTGGCTTTTCTGATCTTTGATTTTGGAGCAAACAAAGAGAAGAAATAAAGAGAGGAAACATGAGGGAGATAATGAGCATGAGAAGAGGGAAAGACAGACAAGAAGAAGAAGAAGAAATGAGGAAAATGATAGAAGTAGGGGAAGAGCAGGTGAAGATGAGTTTTCATCGAAGACTTTGATGCACAAAATGCCAAATGACATTTTTGTAATTAAATAAAAGTTTCAAGGGCATTTTGGTAATTTTGGAAAATAGGTGTAGAAAAATTTTAGAAAAAGATGAGATAAACTTTAGATACAAAATTTTACAAAATTTAAATTGGCATATTAATAATTAAATTAAACACAATTATAATCATTAAAAATAATGGGTGTTACATAGTCACATTATGCTTCCTTTTTATCATGCACAAATCTCTCAAAAATATAGCATAAGATTGGACTTGTTTGATTGCGTCTAAGAGTAAAATGTTATTTTTGACTTGCTTGAAATGTTCAAAATTTTCAGAATTTTTATCACACTTCTCTTTTGAAAGCAAAGCTTAAGGAAAATGAACTTTTAAAATAAATTTTTCTTGTGCAACAATATTTTCTTTTTCAGAATTTTCTTCATCACCATTAATTTTATCATCACTTTTCAAAGTTGAATTAATCTTTTGATTGTTTGAAAGAATGGTTTTATCAATCGTTTTCCACTTTGAAGAGTTGTGACAAAATTAATAGTCTTGTTGCGGTGGTGAACTTGAAGAGGCTACTTTATTAACGATAGATAATGTATAGGTTAAGCAAGGAATTTGCCTTTTTCTTGAATGTGAAGTGAAGAAGTGAGCTTAGAAATGGACTTTTTAATTTCATGAGGGTCTTGTGAAGTACAAGCGTTGTGAACTTCTTGTTTCTGAATGATTGCTTTTTGAGCTTGCATGAATCATTGCAATGTGTCTTCAAGCGTTTTGACTCATGAATGAAGATTTTCAAGAGGTGAAAAATTTTGTGGAGATTTTTGAAAATTGTGGATTCGGTGGATATTATGAATTTTGAGTTTGCTGTAGAAATGATGAATGAGTTTGAGAATTTTAAGGTGGCTATAGTTGAGGTTGAAACGGCTGTTGTGATTGATCATTTCTCCAACTGAATTGGGATGATTTCTCCATTGTGGATTGTATGTGTCAAAATGTAGAGATGAAAATGGCTTCTAATTAGGTCCAATTGATTTGTGTAATTCACCTATTCATGGGACTTTTCCTTAAAAATTAGGCAATCATAAGTGAGTGTCCTACAGTTTGGAAAACACTACATAAAGTTTCAATTTTGGGTTCCTATACATTCCTACGTTCCATGGCTTCAATCTTTTTAGTCAAACATGCAATTCTTGCATTTAAATGATTCTCTTGCCTAAGTTGAAGAACACCTCTTTGAGCATTAGCAAGATTAGACTTAATTGAGCCTTCAAAATTAACATGCTACCTAATGCTTCATCGGGTTCTTTACTAAGGAATTCTCCATTACACATTGTTTCAATAAATTGATGAGTTTGCGGAGTTAAATCTTCATAAAAGAAACTAGTATAATGTAATTTTGCAAAACCATGATGTGGACAAGAGTTCAACAAATTTATAAAACATTCCCAACATTGAAAAATAGACTTCCTTTGCATTTTGAAAAAATTATGAATTTGGTTCTTCAAATCATTAGTTTTATGAGTTAGAATTTTTTTTTTTCAAACCTCAGTTTGCATTTCTTGCCATGTGCCAATTGACCTTGGTTTTAAAGAAGTAAACCAAGTTCTAGCTTTATTTTTCAAAGAAAACGAAAAAATTTTAAGCCTAACAACTTCATTTGAAATATTTTGGTTAGTTAAAGTAGCACAAACATCTTCAAACTTTCTAAGATGCAAGTGAGGATTTTTAGATTCTAAGCCATGCAAAGTTAGAAGCAAATTAACCATGCCTAGCTTAAACCTAAAATTATCAGCATTAAGAGCAAAGACAAAACATGATGGAGTGGATTCATGAGGTGGTTGCAAATAATCACGCATTAATCGAACAACAAGATGGACAATTTGTTGGTTAACCATATTTTCATTATTAACACTTACATTACCGACACTATGTTTAAATATAAAGATGCAATAGACAAAACATGTGGTGAAATAGGGTCTCGACTTTTACTAACCAAACGACAAGATACAATATGGTCTACAATAAATAAGTGCAATTTAATTTTAAAAAAATAGCAATTAAAACAATGTTGAGGATTAAAGGTTCTATTATGGTAATTAACTTATTTGTTTTCAAGTTTTTCTAAATTATTTATTGAATCGTTTAAAAATGCAATATGCTATCTTTTGTTTACAATAAGTCAAGAATTACTGAGCGATTAATGAACCAGTTCATGTCTATAATGCAGCAAAAATATAACTTAATAAACATACGTGATTTCAATATTAATTAACTAAAATAACTTAACAGAATAAAAATTAAGCATTTACTATTCCATTTCTTATCTAGCAACTAATTAAGGTTTTTCCAAACATTACCCATGCCAGCCTATGTCTATTAAAAATCAAAACTCAATTTTTGCAAGAATTTTAGCTAAGTTAATATTAAAATCATTAGTTTTCTGAAAATAATTTTGGCATTATAAGCGCTTAGAAAACTAAGAAAAACGAAAAATATTTAAGTTAATTTTGCCAAAATTTCCCCTCTTTTCTCAGTTAAAAAGAAAAATTAGAAAGATATATTTAAAGGAAAAACACACATAATTTTACTGAACATAATTTTAAAAACTAAAAGAAGACTAAGAACTTAGAAGAGAGAAAGAAAGAAAATTCTCCAAAACTTGGAGAAGAAGAGTTAAGAATACAATGCCATGGGGAGATAGTCATAGGATGGAAAAAGTTATTATTTACATATTTCTTTTATTTTTTTATTTCTTGTACATTTGATGTCCTTTTTTTCTTGTTTTCACATCGTTTATTCTGTTTTTCTACTAGATTTCAAATTTAAAATTAACAAACACATTAAAATTAATTATTTTACAAACATAATAATTACAATAACATTAAAAAATTTATTTTACAATTCAAAACACAAAAACATATAAAAAATATATAAAACTTCTAAAATTAACGAAGCATGGCAGTTTCACACAAATATATTATCTAAGGCTTAGGAATATTTTTAGAAATTACTAAAAGTATAATACAACATATTTACAAACTATAAACTTATATACAAATATTTTAAGACTATGAATAAATTCACACAAAATTACTTTTATGGTTTCATTATTTCCACGCAAACTAAACACATATTTAATAAAAACGACTCTAAAAATTACTAAAAATATTCTTAAACGTGAAAACATACTAAAAACACTTAATTAAATACATTTTCACATGAATGCACTAAAATACTATTTAACACACAAATGCTATAATTGAAGAGTTTAATAAGAAATGTTAATACAAAATAATGATATTTAGCCTTAAGAAATATGCATTTTTACAGTCTCATCAGAAACATTATATTGACACGCAGATTTAAAAAATAAAGGAAAAAAATTTCTATTATTTCGTTTATATTTTATTTAATTTTGTCTTTTGTGTTAATACATTTTTGAATCATTTTATTATTTCTTGCATGTTAAAGTTCAAAAACTTTATTATTCTTATAATTACACAATTTTATATATTGTTTAATCAAAAAGAAAAAAGAAAAAAGAAAAAAAGGATAAAATAAGAGTAATTTTTTTGTTAGTGAATAATTACATTCTCATGTGCAACCAAATATGGTAACACTAATTAACTTTCTTAAAGTACCACATTACCTCTATATTAATTCTCGATTATTTTTCCCTAAAAAAAATCCGAAAGCAGGGGTTGAGCTCCCCATATATGGAGAGGAATATTTGTTGAAAGCACTATAGTTGAGTTCTATCACTCGACAAGTAGCATGTCATTCCAATGGTCCAACCCTACCAATTATGCTAGTGACATAAAAGAAGACAACTTCATGAGAGTTTTAACTTTGAACAACCCACTTTTTTGAAAACTAAAAAATTAAGCTTAATCTTTTCAAAAATAGCAGGGATAAAAAAAAATAGACTACAAGAGTAATAAACAACCTATTTACGCTATGAAATACCCTCTAAAAGAGTATTAGACACCCAATTCAACATCATGAGCATCAGAAGACCCAATACCCCAGTTTCCCTCCTAATGTGTCCTCATTTATCTATCCTCCTTCCTTGGTTCTTTTTTTTTTTTTTTTTCTTTTTGCTTTTGTTGTTTTAGGATTGACCACGTAAAGAACCTATGTAAAAAAAAAAAAAAAGACTTTTTAGTCATGATCAATAGATCACAAATTCTACTTTGCCAAGTTTTATATTTTGAATTTCATTATGTTATTGTTGTAAAAAATGTTATCTGGTATTTGTTATTCTTACAAAGGGAATCTTTTAAAAAATATTTCTTTACGAAATTATTCAATAGACTGGGTGCTTGACTAGTTAATATTTGATATTTGTGATTACTCCCATAATTCTATCTGATTATATTTCTTTTGTAGTGTCCAAAAAAATCTAGTAATGAATAAGTATAATTACTTAAGGATTTTTTTTCCATAAATACGCTCATAAAAAGTATAAGTTTAGAACCTATAAGCATAAGTTTAAGTAAGAACTATAAGGTAACAATAGTATAAAAAGCTCATTCATATAACCACAAACCTTTAGCTAGAAAGCTTAGCGGTAAACCAAGATAATAGAAAATAAGTAAATGGGTAAGAAAGAATGTAGAGTTCAAGAGAAATGTTGACTTGAGACAAGTCAACATGACCTTATTGGACCCAAGCAGAATTTCGGTCCAATAATTAAGCATTTGATCAGTTATATCGATAAAATCCAAGAATTCAAGTCAAGGGTCTTCTTAAAAGACCTAAACACTTATCTTACATAAAGACTCATGAAATTCCATGATTTTATGATTAGAGTGAATTTAGTAGTACAAAATACAATACGAAACTGTTATTAGAGATCTATTTAAGATCAAAACAACCCTCAAAATTATGTTAGAATTTAAATACTGAAATCAAAGATTTTCTAGAAATTCTCATGTCAAGATTTACATTTTAGAATTTGTGGAATTATAAAATAAATTTCAAGATTCTATATTAAATGTGAAAACTAGAGTTAACAGCTCATTAGAGCAAAATAAATTGGTTTATGATTTTACACCACACTTTAAGGCGGAGGAAAATTACACCCGTAAATTGACTTGAAAAATCATTGTAGAAGATATTCGAGTATAGTATGACATTAGCAGTGTTCAAAGATAAACACTCTACTGCACAATATGTCTTTAATTGCCTATTAGTTATAAATTGAGTTATGAGAGTAGCATTAACGATAAAAATGCTATCTGCAATCAGAAATTGATACTGTTAAAAACTATGTCGATTTCGAGATAAGTGCAAAAAAGTTAAATGTAGATATTATGCAGTCAAGGCATAGTTTTAAGATCGATAGCAATCCAACTATAGTACAAATTTAAAAATAACATCATAACAGATAGATTTAAAAGTTAGTCTTGGACTGTGATAAAGAAAAAGAGATGACCCTATGAGAACCAAATTCTCTTGCCAGTTAGCTAGTTTACCTAGCCAGTAAAAAAAATACCTACTTTAGAGAAACCTGGAGACAAAGTCTCAAAAAGTCAAAGTAGATCCACAAAAAAGTGGATCTTGTTTGTAAGAGAAACTTCATCTAGCACTATTTACAAAAGGTGAAAATGACATATTAAATGATGGAAAAATTTTCTCTTCCTTCTCCACTAGAATTGGCGCCACACTTAAGTTCTTTAAGCATGATTTTTTCCTCCTTAGGGCTTACTTTGAAGTTTGAAAATCAAGGTTAGAAAGTTAAGTTTAATTGCATTTTTTTCTATATAAAGACTTGTCATTTACTAGAGCCCATTTTGCTCTTGTCTCTCGATTTCCTCAACAAAGAAAGTTTCTCCACCTTGTTTCCTCTAAGAACTTGTGGCCGCCTCCTCCCATTCTTTCAAAGTTTTTAACTTCCCACACCAATAACAAACTAGGCAAATTCAAGAAAAGAAAAGAAGAAGGCTAGGATGATTGATAAATAGTTATATACAAAGGTAAATCCAAAACTTTTCATGTTCTTATTCTCTAAATTTGAGTTAGTTTTGTTTATTTGCATTAAGGTATGTAACAAGGGGAATGTGTTTTTGGTGGTTCTATATGGTTATGATATGTTGGGTGATGTATGTTTAAATTTTAGAGCATTTATGTGCAAGTTTAGAAGCAAGTTTTTTTGAAAATTAATTCACCGCAAAGTTTACTTAAGAGAATGGGCCCCATAGAGGGCGAATCCTAAATTTTGCTCAACAAGAGACTCATAGATCTCAACAATTTGAATGACTTTACATGCAATGTTTAAAATTGAAATTTCAACTTTAAGACAGTGTTTTGAATGTGTTTCTAAAATTGTCACACTTAGTGTTGCAGGAGATGTTGCAATATTGATTGTGACATCAATAGTATAGATTTTATAATTGCCCAGTTTTTTATTTTAGAAGTTAATATGCTTCGTTTATTATTTCCTTAAGCCTCTGTAGCAACTACAAAGCAATCCACGATTGTTTCAACACTATCTCATTGAGTATTTTATGCTATGTTGCAACATTGGTTAAGACATTAGTAGTACAAATCTCGCTTTTGTTTGGTTTTGATTTCCAAAAGTTAAAATGTTTAGTTTATTGTATGTCCAAGTTGTTTTAGAAATTGTAGTGCAATTTGTGAAAGATTCCAAAAATATTTTCGTTAAGTGTTTTACAAGATGTTGTAACATTCGTTGTGACATCTATAGTGTAGTTTATGTTTTTGAATGAAACAACCCTCAAAAAGTTTGAACCACAATTTTAGCAAAACACAAAGGCCCCATTTGGTTGTGCTCTCAGAATTTTTAGAAATATTTTGCATGTTTTTCAAGACAAAAATTTTAAAAACGCTTTCAGCATAATTCTCAAAAAATTCTCATTTTTCAAAACAAAAAATATTTTCACCTATTTTAAAAATAATACTAAACGGCCCCAAAAGTTCTAGATTTTGACAAGAACCAATAGCACATTAGGGCAATGTCTTTAGTTTTATTGGGAATGTCAAGCAATGTACCCATTATCGATTCATAAACATTCTTCTCAATATGCATGACATCCAAGCAGCGATTGAAAAGACTACTCTAATATGGAAGTTGAAAAAAAATTGACGTCTTTTTAGACAGCCCTTCTCCCACTGACATATTACTCTTATTTTTTGTCTTCTTGAAAACCACTTTGATATTCCTCACCATCTCAAACACTTTGTCACTTGTCAATGGTCTTAGAGGTCGTCTCTTTTAAGTCTTGCCATTAAATGCTTTCTTTTGCCTATGATATGGATGGTTCATAGGCAAAAAATATCTACAGCCATGTAAACTATCTTCTTACCATGCTTCAGCCGAAATAAAGATGTCTCTGTCATGGAAACAAGACAACCTATTGAACTCTTGACCAAGTACCTAAATAAGTTTCCATATGCAGGAAAGTCATTAATAGTCCACATTAATATTGCCTAGAGTGTGAAGGTCTCCTTGAGATAAGCGTCTTTGACTTGTGTTCTACTTTCTCATAACCTCCTCAACTTATCTATCAACAGTGCTAAATACACATCAAGGTCATTTACTGGTTGATTAGGTCCAGAGATCAACAAGATAACATCAAGAACTTTTGCTTCATGCATAAGTCTAGTGGAAGATTGTAGTTGACAAGAATAATAGACCAAGTATTGTGCTTGGTATTAATATTACTATGAGGATTCATTCTATATGTGGATAAAGCAAGATGAAGATTCCTAGGCTCTGCACTAAAATTTGGATTCTCCACATTAAAAATCTTCCACTGTGGCTTGTCGGCCAGATATCTCAACATGCCATCATTAATCCTTCTATCATGGTGCCAAGTTAAATCCTTTGCATGATCCATATTGCAAAACGATTGCTTCAAGTGTGGTTTTGATAGAATATACCACAACACCTTAGCTGGTTCACCTTTTCTTTCCTTCGATAGTTTCTTAGCTTTTTTCCACCTAGGCTCATCACACACCAGGACATTCATCTAATTTTTCATACTCTTTCTGATAGAGCACATAATCATTTGGGCACCATATATCTTCTCGTACTCCATTCCTAGAATACCCAACATCTTCTTTACCTTATACATGCTTGCCAGCACTTTTTTATTATCCGTAAATCTATCATGTAAAAGTCCCATGAAAATTGAATTGGACCACCTACCTGCTGCCTTCAAATTCTATAATCTAATTAAACTGGATAGTTTAGTATACTTCGAACACCTGTTATATAACGATATCTTTGCATCTTTCATCGTCGTATCCAATAACTCCAGTCGGTGCACAAAGTCTTCTTCCATATCTTTCATTGTGTCAACTATGTTACTATTGTCGTCATCCTTATCAATATGACTAACATGAGCATTTCCCCTCATCGACAATGATGAAGTTGGAACTTTCTCACCATGTCATATTCATATTTGATAAGTCTGATGAACTTTTTATCAACACAAATTAAACCTAACATCATCATATGATTGTTTTTTAATGTTTGCACAATCAGCACAAGGACAACGAATCATACTCTCTTTGACATTAGCATTCCTAAAAGCCACAAAATCCTCAACCCATATCTCATATTCATCAATCATCCTATTAGCATATCATTTCTTATCCATTACAAAATCAAATCAAAATTTATTGAATCTCATAACAAATTTATAACTAATTCCAAACAATTTCCAATTTCAATTTCAAAACATAAATTAAACCTAATTAGCTAAATAACAAAAGAAACTAAAACTAACATACTCAAATTGATCAGTCAATTTCAATCTCACAACAAATTATACAAAGAATTTCTAATTAATTTCGAACTATCCGCTTACAAGACATAAATTAAACCTACTAATCAAGTTCAATATCATATTTATTAAGTTAACAAAAATACCCATATTATCAACAAATTAAACACAACAAAAATAAACCTAAAGCTAACATACCTATATTTATCAAGTTCACTATCATAACAAACTAGCATTACAAATTTGTCAAGTGCAATATCATAAGAAACTAATAGACCCATATATATCAAGTTCAATATCATAACAAACTGACATAGCTATCAAGTTCAATATCATCACATATTATACAAACACTTTACAACAGAACAAAATCAAATATAAATAAAGCTTAAATAGCTAAAGAAAATAAAAATAAAATGAAGCATACCAATCGACAGAGTTCTTGGAAAGTGGAGTGATGGCGACGGACTCATCGGAAGAGAGTCGAGGCGAGGTGACGTCTAGGAGATGGAAGAGAGGAGGTAGTCGGCTAGAGAGGCAAAGGAGGATAGGAAGATCAGACAAAGAGAGGTGACGGAGATAGGGCAAGGAGATGGTAGTCACGGAGAAGGCGGGACAAGGCGATGGAGGTGGTGAAGAGGGAAAAGGTGATTAGGAAATTGGGAGAAGATTGGGCGAGTAAGAGAGAGAAGAATAGGAGCGATATATCACAGTTTGATACACTGGAAATTCGAAGACATTTTCTTAGAAACTATCGTCTAAAATCGACTTTAGATGATGGTTTATGAAAAACTATCATCTAATCCGCGGTACGGAGGCCTCAAACAAGGGGCTGAGAATATTGCATTAGATATGACAACGATTTTTTTTTTTTTTTTTAACAAACCATCGTCTTCTAAGCATCATGCATACAACATTTAAAAAAAAGAATTTACTTCTTTTCTTTTTCTATATCCGTCTTCAGAGCATATAGAAATAAAGATGAATTGCAAGAGATTATTCATATTGATTGATGTGCTACAATTTCAGCCAAAAAGAAAATAAAAGGTCAAAAATTATGCCCCTAGAAATTTTCTGCTGCACACACTTCAAATATGAACAATGTAAACATGGGGCTCACCACTAACCCAACCCGGCTTCAGAGTTAGATTGTCTCTCATTGACGAGGTTTTTTTATGTGTTTCTAGTTGTAGTACTTCCCTAATATATTCTTGCGTTATACAACCAATAAAAATAAATAAATCTTTCTGTTGTCTTTATATTTTTTATATCATACTGCGACATTTCTACTAGTTTATATAAAAAGCGTGCATAAGCGTACAAGCTGGCACCTCTATTCTGATCAAGGATTAAAATATCAGTATTGAAAGAAATATCGATACTTTAATTTTATAGAAACTTTGAAGAAAATATCAATATTAGTAGAACTATCAAAAAATTATGAAAACTATAAATATTTCCTTAATATTGAAATTTTGATGTAAACTGAGATTGTGTAAAAAAATAATACCCTACAACCTCTATTAAATCGGTACTTTTACTGATTTATTATGATATTAACAAAAATTTTCCTTAAATTTTTGTGTTTGGACAAAATTTTCTCAATATTTTTGAAATTTCTTTAAAAATTTTAAAATTTCTAAAGTCTCAATATATCCTCTAGGATTAATTAAAAACTTCACTCAAAATTTTTTAAAAATTTCGAGAAATATCAAAAAAAATTTGTTTATACCTAAAAAGATATTTCGGGACCTTCAAATTACAAAAAAACCTAATTAAATGCCATAAATAATGATAGCAATTAATTTAAAAAGACTAATATAGAATTAGTAGTAATCAAAAACTATCTTATTTATATAGAATCTAATTTGTGCTTTAAGGGTACATTTAGTACTCTAAACTATAGATTGATGATATAGGATGACATTTTTTACAATTAACTTTTAGTGGTATAAATCAATCTAAGCTTTATTTTTATCACACATCTATAAAGAGCAAAAAAAAAAAAAAAAAAAACTTTTAGGGGTTTTGTTCGTTTTGGATATAGGAACGTTGTGGGTTTTTTTTTTTTTTTTTTGGTGTCCCGCCTCTTTCTTTCTCCTCCGGTTCTCGTTCTTCCATTTTCTTTTTTCTGTTTTCCCTTATTTTTTTCTTTTCCTTGTAGTTTGTCCTGATCCTTCATCGATGTTTCCGTCCAGATTTGTTTGTTTTTCCTCGTCTCTTTATTTTCCTTAAGATTTTGTTTGTTTAGAGAGAGTGAGAGATGGATGATCTCTCTCTTCGTTTTTTTTTTTCCTTTTTTTTCTTTAAAGCCCCACTGTTGATCCTTCCTTTTCATGTGCCTCGAATTTTTGTGCTGAAATTCTGGGTGTTTTTTGTGCCTTACTGGTTATGCCTGCTTTATCGGCCCCACTTAAAAAGAACCCCTAGTGCAAGGGTTCTAGTAGGGGAAAAAGAACCAAACAAAACAAAACAAAACAAAAAAAGGATGAGACAACAGAAAAACTTACAAGTGGCATCCCTCTGCATAAGTTCCATGGGGGCGCTCAGAAATTCATTGCCATCCGAACGACATGCAAACCATGACAAATAACAAACTGCACATCACTCATTGTACAGCTGTATGACAGCATCAAAAAAACCCCATATAAAGAGGAGAGTTTTGACGAAATTATCATTCGAATTGAGGTGAAGCAAACTCCGTTGAGCAATGCCAAAAGACAAAAACATCACTTTTCACTTTCAAGATTAAAAACAAATACAGGCCTGCCAACAGGGGACCCGAAAGTCATATTGCAGATGGTTTTTGACATTATTTTCACACAAGATTTTCCACAAGGTATTTGCCTAATATCAGTGGTAAAAATCTTGGTGAATATAAAAGCTACAAAATCTAAGGCCTCGGAAAAATTGGTGCTCCCGACACTCATTATCGTAATGCTACAAAAAGAAACACAGAATTCCAAACTGCGGAACCTAGCTCCATCTCCTTTTATCTTCCTCTTCATCCACCGGAGTATACCATTCTGGCCGACGCTTCAAGTTGCTCAATCTGTAGTTCAAAAGCACTTCTTCATCACTAAGAGCTCTTGTAGCCACCAAGACAAGAGTCTTCAACAGCGGAATATCCGATCCGGCAATTTTCGAGCTTCCATATTTGAACCAAAAGCTTCCAAATCTCTTCATATTTGTTTCATCTAAATTCCCGAATACAACATTTGGAATATATGCTCGCATGTCCTTCTCAGTCAATGGGAAATCATACGGACAAATCATAACATTTGGATCCATCCCCTTTGCAGGGTGGTTGGCATAATGAGCCAGAGCTAATGGATTTCTCCGCTCTATAATGTCGCCACCACAATCCACTCGTTTGACTTCCAATGGCTTACTTAGAAATCTCCAGAACTTGTCTGAACCTTTCTCATCACCTTGCACATTAGACCTGATCTTTGGAACAGTTGCAGCGTCCCACACCCCACGGGTTTCATCCCCCAAACCCCAAGGTTGAGCATTAATCACAGTCCCGTCGTACCTTGTTATCAAATATGGGTTTTGTGCATCCACTCGTGGGTATCCAGGAATGTACCGGTAATAAGCTGGGGAATATATTACACCTGGGTAAATGGCTACAACAGAACCTACATCAGCTTCACCGTTTAGAAACAAACCCTGGCCGGCTTCCTTGTGAGGTATTTGAGAGGGTTTGATATCGAGGGTGTAGCCATTAAGATCTTTGATTCTCTGAGAGACTTCAATTTGTTTTAATGGCCTAGTCTCCGGAACACCTGTACTGAAAATCATTAAGTATTCATTCAAAGATTTTCAGTAATTCGAATAAAAGAGAACCAAGGCTTTTTATGATTAACAGAGAAATCAGAATTTCCTAATAAAAATCACAACAAACAATGTTCTGAAAGATCATAAAATGGCTAGACATGGTATGTAAAAGTGGTTTTTATGCTTTGGATGGCTAGATGGGGTGGATCTAGTTGTACAGATACAAGAGACTCATGTACATTACAAACATTAGCAGAGAGCTTATAGATTTACTAGATAGTTTCCATGTCAGATATTTGGGATCACTACAAAAAGGAGCTCACCCAGATGATTACTCTTCAAGCTATTGCTACCAACAGCGAAACTAAGGCCACTTCTGCGAGAAGCAGCATTTGATTGTTGAGAAGATTCAACCACCTCACTTCTCTTTTCAATATCAGGAAGAAGAATTTCATCCATAGACATGCAGAAGCTTCTAATTTGGGAATGAATATTTTCTTGGACTAGCTTCTCTTGATCAGCAATAGAGGCTTTAGTTGCCATATCTATGAGCTCTTCTACGTCAGCCTCTTCAGCATTCTTTCCCAAACGATTGTAGCTGCAGTATTCACAGTTTTTCTCATAAGATAAAAGTTCAAGACGACCTTAAGGAATGATGGTGGAGTATGCACAAATGAAAAGCTGAAATCAATTCACAGGGACCAGATGCCCAATATTGTATTATAGAATTCATAAAATAAACTAAAACTCATACTAAATAAAAATAAAAGAAAGGTTCCTTTATGTTATACAGCAAAATCTATTAGATCTATAAGATCATACTGATAAATAGTTTTATCAGCGAACAAATAATAAAAACAACTTCATAAAGTTTACTTCTTTTTTTTTTGGCAATTATTGTAGGTTAGAAGTGCATGGTACCTAGGATTGGAATCAATTCAGTGGTTGATACTCACATAACTGGCAAAAATACTTATAGCTGCTATCAGAAAAGATCATTAAGAACAGAGAAGAATCTAAAAGCAACATTTCTTAAAGGCCATAAGATTTAAGGACGAATGTCAGAAGTGAACTCCCATATGACAAAAAATATTGAGAAGCACTACTTTTTCTCACTCAAAGAATCATATAAAACCAACGACAAAAAGGAAGGCAACAATTTTTTTGACTGCAACAATGTATGGTGGCAAATTTCAAATTACAGGATTGGTTAGTTAAACAAAAGCAAAAATACATATTTACACAACACTACGATTTTCATTTAGAACCACTTTCAGATTTGAAGACAACCAATGAAAGACGAGCCGCTGGCATAATTCATCTTAAAAAAAAATTCTTAAATGTTAGCCGAACAGGACTACCTGCTACATAAGAATTCTAACATAGAGAGTTGACACTAGAGAGTGGTGAGAAGTAGCCATATATGATTATCGAGCATCGGTGTGGTAAAAAGAAGAAATTAATAAAAATTCTTTATCGCAAAAGCAGTAGAAGAAACATGAGGACAGGGATGGGTGGCACACAAAAGTAGCAGAAAACTTACGCCATACAACGTCGATTACAGAAAGATACTACGAAACAAAGATACTTCCGATTTTATATATTAAGGATTAATAATGGCGCTTCTGATGTGATACAGGGTATCCATTGACAGTTGACAGAGATTTATTACTGATAATTTGGGTAGGATAAAAAATTTCCTTGTCGGACCATTTCCGTTGTCCGTAAGTTAATGATTGGAGGGTATTCTATTCGTAGATCTTTGCATTTTAAAAAACTTGGGGACGATGGGACTTCAGTGCTATGGAGCATACCAGATATCTACCGTTATATTACCAACTAGATTTTCGTGTAGCCTCTAAAAGAAATAGCTAGAAAATTAAACATGCTTTATAGTGCAGAATATTGTCAAGTAATATAAGCAATCAATTACTCGACACTGACGCGTAATAGCTAGAAAATCAGACATTCTTTATAGTGCGGAATATAATCAAGTAATATAAGCAATCAACTAGTCAACACTGGTGCATAGATAACAAATGACTACTAAATTAATTCAGAAGGATAGATAAAACATATGATGAGCAACGAGAAGCAACAATGACCACTGTATGATAAGAGGATCAAACAAATTCACAGTTTAGCCATTTAGATATGTGTCAAAACATCAGTGCTTATCAAGTAGATTGTGTGACGAAAATCGATAAAGGCACTAGTGAGAAATATCAACATTCTCAAGGAATAGGGCTCCGACGGCTGAAGATAAAACCATAAGGTATATCCATTGAAGTTGCGGCAACAAAGATGGGGGCAAAGGCATATAAATTGAATAGAAGCTGAGGCATTTGAAGCGCAAGAATTACAAAACAAGACATACCCAGCATTTCACAAATGATCAGCATATAAACTTCGCTCAACCATGAGATATATAAATCTTGCGCATAGTTCAATAATTCAATAATAATAAAACCTAGTGAATGCCTTATCAAAAAAATAAATAAATAAACTAGTAAATGCTAGAAAATTGTAATTTTTCCAAGTCTATAAAAGTAATTTTTCATCACAAACACGCACATCGGAAGCTTATACTAGCGAAACTAGCCTGGTATAAAGGAACAGACGGTTCATGTCTGCCTCGAATTGCAGTTTCCTTGGATCCTTAGCAAACATGGGATTTTTGGCAAGAGTTTTGACAGCCTGAAAACATACATTAGATCATAGTGAGAACAAGAAATGGAATTTCTATATCTGTGCATCAACAACCATTGCTAAACTATTAGTTCTCCAAAAAAGGGGAAAAAAGGTCGTCGTTAAATACTAAATTCCAAGAAATTTAGACTGCAAAAGCCCCAACACTAAAACAAGTGTGTTCTTTCAAGTGAGCAATAATTTAGCAATCCCTCAAGAGAAAGTTCAGAAAAAAGTAGATTCCTCTCATCAAGAAGGTGCCTTTCTTCTTTTTCCTTTTTCTGTTTAAAAAGAAGCCAGGCATAATTGTACTCGTCTTAAAAAAGTGAACGCTTTCGATAAAATTCATGGTAGTAAAACTCGTTCCCGATTTCAGCAAATATGTGTTATACCTGGTTGATCAATCACAAAGCAAAATCAACAAACAATCCAAACCCTAAACCCTGCGTTTGCAAATTGAGAAAACAGACCCAAAACAAATAACAATACGAAAAATGTGGCATTGAAAAAGTTTTAAAACTTCATGCTTTTCGTTAATCTACTCTCCGTTTAATGTTTTCTACTCCTAATTTTTCCTGGAAACAAACGCAATGAAAATATTTTTGTAATTTTGTTTCCAGAAAATAAAAGCCATCAAAACACAGAGAAAGAGACCTCTTGGAATTTCTGAAAGAGAAAAGCCATGATTCTGATGAAAACAGAGCTGCGCGTAGCTTGCAAGTGACCACCACGAATGCAGCCCAGCGCCGGGACTGCACAAGATGGAACGGACTCGCAGAGAGCTGTCCCGCAAGTTCACTATGTTTATTAGGATGGAGAGACGGAGGGAAAGAGGTTGAAGGAAACGTCAGATCTTTCCTTTTTATTTGGCTGGAGGGAGTGTAGTGCTCGAGGGATATGGTCTCGTATTGGATCTTTTTATTAACTGAAGAGTCCAAGTTTTTACAAGAATATGATAAATTTTAAGTTTAGATTGATATGTGCTATAATGAAATATTTGTAAAACATGTTACAGTTACGCCATTATTTATTTAAAAAATATTTAAATATATTTTTAATATAATGGCCAATATTTAAAGAGAAAACAAGAAAGAAAAAATTATTAATACTAATGGTCCTTAGATTTCAGGGTATCACTCACTTGTCTGTTAAACTTTAAAAATCAGACACTTTATCCTCTAAACTTTTAAAAGTCCTTATTTTATCCTTGAAATTTTAAACTCACTATTTTACCTTTGTTTTAAGGCTCTTCATTTTGTCTCATATTTTTGGATTTTTCATTCAAATAAACAAAATCAAGCACATGATTTGCACATGATGTCACTGGTAATGGCAAATATGAGATTTTATCACTTTTATGTTTTATTTCAGGTTTACACTCTCATTTGACATTTATTTATCTACTCTTGCATGCGCATTTCTTCTTAATATTATTTGTCGATATTTTATCATCTTTAATGCGCCAGATATCGAAGGAGAATATCGACTTATTAAATGAATTACGCATCAAAAATGAAAAGAAATGTGTAGACAAGCGCTTCCTAAATGAGAGTTTGTATAAAAAAAAAAAAGTGTCAAGTGAGAGTATAAGCATGAAACAAAACTTAAAAGTGATAAAATCTTATTTTTGCCTTTATAGGTGACCTATATGTGAATCGCGTTGGTTTAATTCCGTCTATTTTAATGAAAAATTGGAATTTGGGAGACAAAAAGTGAGGAGGTTTGAAAGTTCAAAGACAAAATAATGATTTTGAAAATTTAGAAGGCAAAGTGAGGAGTTTTGAAAGTTCAAAAGTAAAGTGATGATTTTTAAATGTTATGAGGTAAAATGAGAAAGGCCCTAAAGTTTAGGGGTTATTAATGTTAATAACCCAAAGAAAAAAATAAGTTTAATTTATCGGTATTTTAGTCAATATATAAAATATTACCTATGTCACTGTGACATATTTTCAAATAGCTTTGAACATGTGGCATAAATCAATCTAATTATAAAATAAGTGGTGTGTAATAAAAATATCTCCAATACATCCAAATTAACTTTTAAAAAGACTTTTTTATTCTGTAATAAATTATTAACAAAAAATATAAATGTATAATATAGTAATTCCATAATTACTATCATTTACCCTCCTCTCTTTTTTTTTGTGTTTATGAAAAAAATGATTATGAAAAGCTTTTTTATTTAATTTTTTAACATTTTATTTGTGAATTACAAGGTACAAACTTCATCTATGTTTTTATATTACAATTCTTTCTATAAAGAGTTTTTGATTTATTTAACCAAATAAGTTTTAAAACTATTCTAAATTCAAACATAATTTTTTCATATATTGTCTGCATATTAATTAAAAAACTCTAACTTATACTTCTCTTTTTCTACAAACCACAAGCTATCTTGAACAGGCCCCAAATGTTACTTCCATGCCATAGAAAATTATTTGAGAAAAGAAGTAGAGAAAATTACATGGGGTGCAGCTGACTCCTTAATAATCATCTAAAAATTAGTATTGCTCCCTCATTTTTGTGTGTGTCAGACATGCCCCAGTTTTGTCCATGATTTAAATACATCTTCTTATTTGGTGTAGGATTATTTTTTATGTTTACTTTATTTTTTTTTTCCCTCTCTTCCTCTCTCTCTTGATCCTAATCTTCTTTCTCTCTCCATGCATCTCTTTATTCTCTCTACCTCTCTTCCCTTTCCATCGCCTATCGCTTCTTTGCCCCTGCTCACTCCACCATCTTTATTTCTCCTTATCGATCCTCTCTCTTTTGTTCCCCTGTCTCTCTCCTCGCTGCCTATCCATATCTCAACTATCGTCTTTCTCCGTCCCTATCACTATCGGATCTTGACATTTATTTATTTCAACTCTACGCTTATCGACATTATATTATAAAGTGGTTGCAGGCATAGCCTAATAATAAAACTATATTTGACTCTATTTAAAGATGAAGAATTTGAATCTCCCTCCCCAAGTAAAAAAAAAAAATCGTCATAGAAAGATGGAGGCTGGGGATTGCTTCAATCCACTCGAATTAAGTGCCCCATTTATGAAAACTTGATTCTTGGTTTCATAAACGTCAGTGCCAAAGCTTCTTAATCCTATCAATAACAATAATAAAAAGAAAGATCAAATATCGTGGTGATCTTGTCAACTAAATTGCTCAAAGCACATATCTAACATCATTTATGAGATGGTTTCAACAAAATTGCTGCCGAGAAAATGATGAATAATATTTGTTGAAATAGATTTATGCTTTTAATACATACACATATTTTAGCAACATTCATGATTTACAAAATGAAGCAAAGATTAAAAAGGAAAGACATAGCACCTTTCCATGTTTGGACTGAAGCAGAGCCCAGAATCCAAACAAGCATGTCGACCAAAGAAAGGAAAAAGTCAGCCCGGCTGGCCAGCATTAAACAAAATGCAAGCTCCCACATGACAAGACAAACATATACAGAGAGAGATTCTGTTGATTAAATGGTGGGGAGTGATGAAGACCCTGTGATGCCATAGGTTGAAACATTTCAAAGGGAAAAAAGGATAAAGAATTGAAATTAAACAGAGAAAAAAGAAAGGTAGAAAGGAAGACATAGAAATAGGTAGACTGGAAAATCCTAAAACCCGTATTACAAATCAAGCACTAAACCATTAAAGAGAAGGCCACTAAATGAAAAGGAAATGGTACCAATCCAAAACGAACAAAGATGAAAGTAATTTAAAGAATATATCTTACATGATACCAGAACCGCACTGGGACATGTTATCTATTTCCCCCGTGAAAAGATCTTTTATGTGCCAGACCAACTTCTCACTCAAACTAGGTGGTGCATGGCCGGAAAAAACGAGAAAAGCCCGTCCCATAAGCTTTGCAAAATCAGAAATGCAAGTCTTTGGAAGGAGAGATCAGAGTTCATGGAGCAAAGAGAAAGAGAAAGAGAAAGAGAAAGAGAAAAGAGACGAAAAGGTGAGTGATGAGTGAGTGTTTTACTCACAAATCAAGTACCTTTAGAGCTCGAGTGTTTGTGAAAATTGTCAAGCTTTTGTGTTGTTTTGATGTTTTTGGTGTGATTTTGTAGGAAAGTAATAAAATGGGATTTGGTAGATTTATTGGTATGAAAATTGAGCTTAAAAATATGTTTCTAGGTGTAGCCCGCTTACGCTGTGCGCGAGCACAGCACTGGGCGCGTGGCCGTGTGTGCTGAGTCCAAGCAGAGTACCTCACGCGGGTAAGCAGGCTGGGCGCGTTGGCCGCGCGTGCTGCACGGCCGCTTCCACCGCTGCGCCCTGGGCATGCTGATTAGTGTTGAGACTGATATTGGCCTCATTTTTTGATCAACGGCCAAGATTTTTCCTGAAATGAAGCCTTAGATCTTTTAAACCCCAAAAACCCTAATAGAGAAGAGGAAAGCCTCCATTATTCTTAGAGGAGGCACATTTTTCCAAGGAGATTTTGAAGCTGATTCCAAGGAAGAAGATAGGAAAAAGAAAAAAATATATATTTTCTTTTCATTTAGTTTAGGATTTTAGTCTTAGTTTTAGATTTAGATTTTACTTCCAATAAATCATCATGGAGAAGCATTTTGGAGATCAAAAAGATGAAAGGAGAAGAAGATGAAGAGTTTGGAGACTATGACAACTCCAACATGGGTTTTTTATTCCTATTCTCATCTTTTTTATTATTATTATTTTTTATTTGTAATTGTTGAACCTGATGTTAACTTGTTTAATTTTTGTTATGGAGTAGTTTTTTAATTATGAAGTATTGATTTTAAGGGGTGTTTTATGATTTATTTGTGTTTTCTTACACTTAATGCTTCTAGTTTATTTGGCCAATGAATTAGATGATTTTAGTATTTGAGGTTTGGCACTTAGGAGAGGAAAATTTCATGTATAGATTATGGAAAACACAACCTAGAGGACTATAAGATGAGAAGATTTATAGTTCCTTTGTAGTCATTAGAAGAACTAAAACTTAATGAATGTTAACTATTTAGTTCTCAATAGGGATATTGTGATCGTGTTTTTGAGCATATTATCCAATTTAACACTCGGGAGTGATAATTGGGTTAATTAAGAGTTCTTGACTAATAAATTATGATACACTTAATAATAAAATTATTGCAGATTAATTATGATGAAATTGTTACTTTAATAATATTAATTATTTGTTTTCATTACTCTATTTTATTTGCTTAGTTATTTTTTATTAGTTTCTTTTATTTGTTGCTTTATCTAATTGTCCTGAAGAATCGTAAAGTCAATCAATTTTGATACTTAAGACAAATTAAACACAACCCTTATATAGGATCGACAACTCTACATATCAACCTATTATTTACTACCATACACGCCTGTACACGAACAGTGAGACAAACAAAGAAACAAAATGAAGGGAAAGAAACTGGAAATCAAGCTCTTCCCCAGGAGGAAACACCCAGTTAGACTTGCTTACCCGGTTACCCCCTGCTAGGGGACCCGTGCAAAAAAGAAAAAAAAGGTAACGGAATTAAAGGGCAAAATCGATGGACGAAGCTTTGGACAGTGATATGTGAAGAGAAGCATGGTAGACCAACCGTCATTGATATAGATGTTATAAATATAGATTTAGGAGATGGGATGTTTACAAATGGCTTCTCCTTCGTGGATCTTATTGACATCTTACTATCTTTGTAGTTATTGCATTTCTTCCCCTTTTCATTTCCGTAGATATATACAACCTTTGAAGAAATTCATCTCTATTATTTGGATGGTATGGCTTTAGGTTTCTTTTCAAAGGTTTATGCCTCTCATTTTGTTTTTCATTTCACACTTTAATAGAATGATTAGAACCATTTTTTACTGTAGCATGTAAGAGCTTTACACTGTAGCTTTTTTTTTTTTAAATTGTTACTGTAGCATGTAAGAGTCTTATGCTATTCATAACCGAGAAAATTGTCTAGACTGTGGTCCAAAGCGAACTGCCTAACACCATGTAAATATATTCATGCTTCTGCTTGTAATGAATTTCTTCACATTCCAGTTACTTTAATAGATGAATAATCCACCCCCAATAATACTGCTCAATTATTTTGTTGTTATTATTTAGAAAAAAGGGGCTGAATTTATTAGTTGCAATTCGCTATGTAAACAACATAAAATGAAGCCATATTGATACTTTCATGTACGTTTGTTTCATAGGTTTCGATCATAGTTCGAATCATTTTGCTACAGTATTTTTTCTCACAATAATTCAAACCTGTTAACCAAATAGGCCGTTCACCTTTGGCACTAACAATGCCCATCTTTACAGACATCCTTCAACTTCCTACGCGGGAAAACCGAAACCAAACATGGAGACTGAAAAGGGATATAGGTCACAGATAACAGAAGACTATTAGATGTCAGAACTTGTAACAACAGAGAAGCTGAATGTGAAAGGAAACCATGGAATAAATTTTTTTTTTGTCAAGCTTTTTTTAAAAAAAGGAAGTGAATGGACATAATGTGAAGAATACTGAAATAGCCTTTAAAGAACAAATTATAGGCCCATCATTCAAGGTCAGAACAGGAAATAACTAAATTAGCAACTGAGGAATTCCCAAATAATGCAGAAATCCAAATGAATGAAAAACAAAATGGAAATATATAAATATACAGATGTACAATAAAAGAAATACTGTCTTACCATCTACGGTTCCCTGAAGAAAGAGTTCAATATTGAAGGCTAAACCGCTGAACCTGAACTGCAAGTTTTCATTTCTCTACTAAAAAGAACCTTGTCAAATTTTAATACGTGCTTCGCTCTGAGGTGATATGCATCCACGTTCTACAAACCGTAACATAAGGTCATCTGCTGCCTTCGAATTTCCTTCTAACATCAATCTTTTACTCACCTTCTCACATAATTTTATATCAGGAATCATATTCCGATGGAACATTCTATTGGCCACTCTACAAGCAGACAGAGGAAGCCCTCTGCTCAAGTAACTATCCATAAGAATGTGGCAAGTCTTAGCATCAATCCTGGAAGCTGTTCTCAACACCTTACTCAGGAGTTTTTCAGCCTCCTCAACGTTTCCAAAACTACAAAGCTTCTCAATGACCTGATTATATACAGTTCTGAAGTTCTGCCTAACAAGCATTTTGTCAAGTAATTTTAATAAATCCTCTACCCTACCCAATTGACAATACCAATGGATGACGGTTCTGTATGTCACAGGAGTAGGATCCAAACCCCTTCCCAACATCTTCATCAGTAAGTTCGTTTGCCTCTTCAATTCTACCTTTCGTTCCCAATGCATTTACTACTGTCGTATATGTGACAACATCGGGGTGTTTATTGCTTAGATACATGTCATCAAGCAATGATAGAGCAGCTTCCAAGTCACCCCTCTGACAATATCCGTGAATAAGAGTGGTAAAATTGACAACATTAACAGCGCACCCCTTTTGTAGACACCACTCCATGAACTTCTTAGCCTTGTCCAATTTCCCTTCTCTGCAGAGAGACTGAATCATCAAGTTTATTTCAACAGGATTTGGGAAAAAGCCCTTTCCAACCATCTCTTCTACCACATCACAGGCCTCAACCAATTCTCCCTTCCTTACGCAACCCATGCATCACAGTACTATAAGTTATGGCATTTGGAGTCCACCACTCTTCCTCGCTCATATTCATCATCTCTCTTGCCTCTAATGACCTCCCATTCTGGCAAAGACCATTCAATAAGGCTGTATAAGACACTGTATTTGGCTTACAACCATACTTATACATCTGTTGAAGCATCTTTTTGGCTTGATCCACCTTTCCTTCCCTACAAAACCCGTTGACAACCGAGGTATATGTCACAACATCTGGGATGCAGCCCTTCGAGTACATCTCGTTCACAATCTCTTTTGCCATGTCAATGTTACCTTCCTTGCAAAATGCATCAACTATTGCACTATAACCGACCTTATCAAACCTGAATCCTTTCCCTTCACCTTCCCTAAAAAACTCAAGAGCCTCCCTTCCATGCCCATGCTTGCACAGCACATGAACAAGATTATTGTAGGTAACTTGATCTGCCAATAGTCCAGCATCCTTCATTTTCTCCATCAGTTCCCTGACTTCTTTGACCCTTTTTTCTTTGCAAAGAAAACCCATCACCGTGTAATAACTGACTTTATCTGGGTGACAACCCTTGAGTGGCATATCACCAATCAGCTCTAAGGCTTCATTAATCTGAAGCACATTGCAATATCCTTTTATCAAACAGTTGTAGGTGACAACATTTGGCCTCATTCCAACAATTTCCATACGCTCCAAAAACCTCAACGCCTTTTCCAATCTATTTCCCATCACCAAAACATGAACTAGCAGTGTTGCATATCGACAAATTTGGTTCAACCCCCGCTTTCTGCATTAGAGTCAAGATTCGCATTGCAGTTCCTCAACTTGCCTGCTCGACTATAGGACACCATCACGTGACCAAAAGCTTCTGGGAGACCGCTCAATTCTTCTGCGCTTCATCAGCTGGAGGACCCGTTTAGCACCTTGACACAATTTAGTCTTGCTAAGAACCTCAAGCATTGTGTAGTACACAATTGGATCGTGTCGGTACCGCCATTGACGATCAGCCCAACAGAAGAACTTCAAAGCAACACGTTCGTCATCAAAAGAACGCAGAACAGCACAAACCTCCCTAGGCTTGAGGCTTCTTAACAAATGCCTTAAGTTGCCTTCATGCTTTGGGTTCCAAGCCGACCTAAGATCAATTAACCTACAAACTTCTCTCACCAAAGGGTGTCTCAAATCTCCCTCATCTTCAATTCTACAAGTATTTTCTCTCTGTGAGCTACTCCTAGGAGACAAATTCAAGACCTTAAAACCATCTTCATCATCATCAGTCATAATCACTATCTTCTGCCTCCTCCATCGTCGCTATTATCAGACTCATTAAGCTCTCCAAAGCTACCAAAATCAGAACCTTGATCATCTTGTAATGAACTCAAACCCCCATAATTCTCAGGACCCATTTTTACGAATCTATTACAGCCACCATTAGAATTACTAAATTCACCACTTTCTACAGAACTAGGGTCTTTCCCTGAGTCAAACGATGAGAAATATCCACAAAACCGAGCATTCGCTGGTGGGTACTCGAGAGAAATGGCTTGCGAGTTTAAAATCAGCCGCTTTCTCATCAGGCTCAGTCTTAATGCACTGAACTCATGTGTTAAGAAAGAAGTAAAATTGAACAACATTTTGAATTTTAGAGGACGTAATAATGCAAATCGAGATTTCAAATACACTGGAGATCGTTAAAAACTTAGCTGCAAGTTTGAGTACCACTTTGAGCAAATACTTCAACAAGGTGCTGGGAGACCTCCACGGCCGTCATTTCCTTGGCCATTTCTTATTCAGAAATTGTAGCCAATGACCCTCTTCCAGAAAATAATTCCAGTAAATCACTTGTTTTCACAAACTAGCATCAAATCGCCGAGTTTCTTCCGTTACCGCGACGGCCCTAGACGAGGACGACGATCGCTACGCGCTCGTTGTTCCGTGGTATTCTCTGGTAGTCTTCGCACTCGTCGCTGGTCGCTGGTCACTGCGTGGCGGCTCCGGCAGTGTGCTGCTGGGCGGTGCGAGGGGAAAGAGAACGGGAGATTGTTGCCCGCAGGAGAAAAAGGGCTGGGGGGCTGGGGGGCTGGGGGCTGATGCTTTTTTTTTTTTTCTTTTCAAACGTGTATAGTTTTTTTTAATCCAAATGTAGTGCGGAAAAAGTTTTATTTACAGCCTGTTTGATTCGAGTATCTGAATAAAGTATTTGAATGAAGATTTAAATTTTTATAAGAGAAAATACTGTAGCAAAATGATTTAAACCATCATTCAAACTACGAAATAAACGGACCCTTAATCTTATTCACATGATTTAAATTATATATAATATTTGATAAATTTTGATAAAATTACTCACCAAGAATTTTAATTAGAGAAATAACCTTTTTTTTTTTTTGCACCAAAAAAATGCTGATATGTCTCATTTATCTCCTACCTAGCCTTCTTTTATTCATCTCATCCCTCCACATTTTGCCCTTCCCAAAGACTAAACTCCATCTTTGCCCTAAATCATCCCTTATTTTCTTCCTCTAACACCCAAGCTAAACTCTCTTAGTTCTCTTTCACTGCTCCAAACTCTCCCAGTTCTCTCTCGCTACTCCTCTCGCTACCTAATATGCTCTTTTCTTATCCCAACTCTCTCACACTCGAACTCCCTTTCTCCGCTACCCTCTGTCTTTCCTATTCCAGCTCTCTTTTGCTTGCCTCCTCCGGGACGATTGTCGCCACCAAATCAAAAGCCCGCAAGCATCAACGCTAACGACCCTTGACCGTCGTTCTCTTCACGTCGTTCCACTCCGTAAGCCATGAGAAGTCTAATGGAGGTAACCCGTTACATAGATGTGTATAGTGTGTTTTAATCCTCCAAATTGTGAAACGTAACGGAAATATGAATTTGTTGGCTGAACAACGCAAAAACGTCCCTCATATTGAAGGGCTTGGAAAACCACGCTTTTGTTGTGGATCGATAATGAGGTCTGCATGGGGTCTACATATGGAAACCTTGTATCGATCCATATCGACCCCTTATAACTGCAAATATAGACAGTTACAAACTCAAAAATCACTAAAAAAAGAATGGGGTCGATATGAGGACTAAATATTTAGATCCTATGTAGATCTTTCATCGACCTATATCAACCGTAAGCTCTAAAGTGAGTTCGACTTGACAGTCTTCATGTAAAATGTTATAATTCTTCATTTTAGAATCTCATATGTTCGCTGCCATCCTTATAATGAGTAGAATATTAAAGAAAATAAAGATAATGTTCGTTTGAAGGGCTTGGAAAACCACAAACATTGATTAGAAATTTTTACCTAAAATTTTAATCTCATTCCTGATTCCTAATTTACTCTAGTTGTTTGATTTTTTATATCATGAAATATAAGAATTTTAGAAGTTGACTTAACTGCTAAAAACCCTCAATTAACAAACTTTACTGAAAAATGATGTGTTAAATGTGTTAAGTCCTATTCATTTATTACGAGGCCTGCTTCCTTCTTTTTCCTTGTTTATTGTTTTCTTTTTCTCAGTTTGCTTAGAAGGAGAGATTGCTCTTTGGTGTTAATTCTATTTTAATTGTTTTTTTAAATTTGTTTTCAATTTTTTTAAAATTTGTTTTAATATTAAACAACCTCTGAGACTAGATCCAGTGTTGAGGACTCAAAAGTACTACGATTACAGGGTGTCAAAGAAGTCTAAATATGAGTATTATGCAAAGTTTATTATAGACAAACTAGACCCAGAATATCTGTAGTGGTTTAGATGCACCCACTTTGGCCATGTATTGGAAGTGCCCAAAAATTTTACCACTCTGGCCAATTGTTGTCGTCAATGGTATTGCGAATGGCAACAAGAAACGATGACAATGAATTTTAGATTGTTGTTAATTGTATTCCAGTTAGGTACACATTAAGGATTATGCTATGCTCACAGGAAGGATTATGTTGCAGTGATCAGTATCCTATTGTTGATGAAGTAGATGAGGATGAGGACGATGAGAACGAACATGATACTACTTCACTATTTATGCAAAGGCATTGGCCGCATAACACAAAAATTCTATCTATGATATTGTCGACAAGATGAAATAGAACATTGAAGCCCTAAATAGTTTAGAGAAGAGGAAGATGGAGGCTTTGATATTTGTCGTTGGCGCTTTGATGGCCAATGATAAAAATTGCTTAAAAATCAAATCATAGTACTTAACTTTGGTTGATAACATTGACACTTTCTGTGCCTCTCCTCGAGGCTGAAGAGTCCTTTAAGGATTCAGTCAAACAATTGAAGAAGGATATAAGGAGCAAGGTTAACATGAGCAATGCAACATTTACTTTCAAAGGATTTATATAACCATTTAAGGTATTTAAACATGAGTAATTTATATATTAGTTTGTATTTGATATTGCATTTATCGTTTCATATTTGATATAATATTTGATCCAAAATTTAATTTTGGTTTAGATATTTGCCTAGGAGTGCAACCCAACGGTAGCAAATAGATTTGCTACCCCTATCCCTACAGAAGCTCACAAACAGATTTGCTACCCCTATCCCGACAGAAGCTCTTGTTCCCCGAATGTGTTGCTGGAAGACAATAAAGTGGAGAGGTGCAGCAAATCCTTCGAGGGTTGAAATACACAATTTAATAGAAGGGTCACAAGTTAGTGTCTACCTACTACTCATGTAATTATTTATATTAACTAAAACTAACATGGTCGTAACAAGAATTTTTTTAATTTGTTTTGCAAGATATTTGTAGCATGCTATTTGCTACGAATGAGGAGATTAGAACCCTGGGGATGGTCAATTTAAGGCCTTTTGTGAAAAGAACAGTTGATCCAATTATAAACCAATTAACGAAGACACTTAATCGAAAAAAGCGCGTAGTTTTTTGCCATGAGCATTTGGAGCATGTTTCTCCTTCCGTTGATCAAGATGTGCTATCAACTTCTAAACATAAGGATGCTCCTCCAAAGTAGCATGGCTTGAGAATGAGGTAAACCCAGCAAGAAAGATTAGGAAGCCATGAAAAAAGCAATGGCTTTGGAGTTTGAGTAGTTGAAACGGCATGTTTCTAACCAATTCAATCATTGAACAGAAATTATGCCATCAATGGGACATTAGGAGTGTCATTATAGTGAGGGTTATGATGGGTTTACCACACCTCAGTCTCGCACTACACCTCTGCCTAAAGAAGGATTGCCATACTTATCTCGCTCGCCTCACACTACGCCCTAGCCTCACACTACGCCCCAGCCTGAAGATGAATCACCATCTGTTTCTTTTTCACCTCGCACTACGCCCGTGCCTAAAGACGAATCACCATCTTTTTCTTCCTCACCTTGCACTACGCCCCTACCTCAAGTCGGATTGCCTCAATTATCTCACTCATCTCCTCCAACAAATTGCACTAATATAGTGGTATGCGATGAAGAACCACAGCCACTACAAATATAGAGACCACAAAGACCGTAGAGGATCAAAAAAAGATCACAACATATGCAAACTCTATATACTAATCCTAGAAGGAACTGATTGTAGTTTTGTTATATTTATAAAGAACAATGTAGTTTTGTAATTGTTTGGATTATGTTTGCAGATTTTGTAATTGTCTCGATTATATTTGCAGGTTTTGTAGTTTTCTGAATTTTGTTCGTAGGTTTTGCAGTTGTCTAGATTATGTTTGCAAGTTTTAGGTATTGCTTAATACAAGTCGTTATGCTATCAAAATTCATCGATATATGTAGATCCTATTTAGACCCTTCATTGACTCATATGTGATTACATTAACTTCAAATTAAGTTAAAAACAATCACTGACCCTTCATCACCCTTCAGCTTTAAAAAAAAAAAAAAGGGAACAAAATCGATTTGGGATCAATATGAGGTCTAAATATGTAGACTCCATGTTGACCTTGTATCAACACCTTATAACTGCTAACCTTTACAAATTCAAAAATCATTACAAAAAAGAATGAGATTGATATAAGGTCGATATGGGGTTATGAGGTCTAAATCTATAGACCCTATGTTGACCGTATATCGACCCACAACTTGATGTGTCTATCTAAAATGTTATATTTCTTCATTTTTGAATCTCATGTGTTCATTCTTATCCTTATAATGAGTTGCATATTAAAAGAAGAGGAAGATAATGCTCTTTTGAAAATGTTCCTTCTTATCAGATGATTCTTAAAAATGGAACAAGTAAAGAAATCCCACATGCATAATTTTTCTTAAAATAGGATAATTGTATAGTTATGTATGATCAGGTGAACTTTTGCTTAAAAAGACACTAAGGTCTACATGGTTCTGCATGGGATTGACATGGGGTCTACACCTATGTCCCACATGGGTCGTTATGGTATCTACATGGGGTCTGCATGTTTCGACCCATGTAGATACCACATCGACCCCCTTCTTCTATACTTATACATTTCATTCAAAATCATTGTAAGGAGGTCGATACCATGTAGACCCCTAGACCCTGTTCTTTTGTACTTGTACATCTCGTTCAAAATCATTATAAGGAGGTCGATACCATGTGGACCCCATATTGGCCCCATTCTTTTGTACTTGTATATCTCATTTAAAATCATTATAAGGAGTCGATGCCATGTAGACCTCATATCAATCGCGTTCATTTTTTAAGTTTTTTAAAATCCGACAGCATAATGACTTAATTTCATCAAAACTGAAAAAAAAAATCCTTTATAGAACAATATGGAACAAGACAATAATGATATTAAATGGAACAGTTAACAATTAATTCATTGATAACATTAAAAGCCATGATCTCTTAACAATAAACTAATTCAAGAAATTGATGCATTCCTACAAGTCTTTTGATAATGACCGTATTGTCTGCATCTAGAGTATCTGTTTCTTCTTTGCATGGTGCTCTCGCCTATACTTGGAATTCTTTTTTATTTTGACCTACCATGTCTTCACTTAACATTAGGTGGTAAAATGTGCATTTCCCTAACATCATCGGGAATATCCCATTGGGATGAATCTGGTATAAGATAAGTTGTCTCTGAATATTCATTAACCAATGTACCCATCTTGTAATAATGTGAACATACTTCATCACTGGAGAAAAGAAGAAGATGGAGAAGAAAAAGAAGAAAAAGAAGAAGAAAAAGGAGGAGGATGAGGAGGACTGCTCTACTCATGGGTCTGAATCGTGAATTGAAGAAGAGAAGAAGACCTCAGCTTAGCTCCCTGAGGCTGGAGACGAGGGGGAAGGAAAAATGGGGGAATTTGGGGCTTTCAGGATTCAGGGTTTTTTTCCTTCTTTTTTTTTTCAATTTTGGTTGCTAAGGTGGCTTTTCGTATTTTCTTTTAAGCTTCTTTGGATGACATAGCTTTTAGGCCATTTAGCCAATTTTGAGATTTTTGGTCTACTTGTTAACATATATACACTTCTTCTTTAACCCTTTTATTCAAACACCCCATAATATTTAAAAAGACTTTAGAAATGGTTAAACGTACAAAGAACCGAGACAACATTGTGCGTTTGCTCATGATAAAAGATGTTTTTCTTTAGAATTTATTTTATTGTTCATATTATTTTTATTTCTAGAAGGTTTATTACCACCTCATGGGGTATGAAGATCAACAAATGGGTCGGCAGTGATTAGTGATTTTAATATGATTAGTTAGATAGAAAAATAGATAGAAGATATTAATATAGAATCCAATTCGCAATTTATGTGTTACAACTAGTATAAACGTCACATGCAAAGGTTAACAAATAGCAGGAAATTGTGATTTTAATTTGTCATCGATTTTGTTAGAATATATTGCTCTCTATGATTTCAAAAGTACTAATAAGTAGAGTTATTCGTGTTGTTGTTCTCCATTTTTTTAGAAATGTATCTTCTTTAATTTCAAAGACAATATTATTACTATATATGTCAAATATGTAATTTCAATTCCATGTCCCATCAAGATTCTCTTAATCTTGTCTGTTTTGTAAGAATGTATAACATTTTAAATGATTTTAAAAGTAATCAGAGCATTCACATTATATTTTTTTCAATCATTTTTTTACAAATACATCTTCTCTAATTTCAACGACATAATTACTATGTATGTCGGATGTGTAATAATTTTTGTTATACATGAAATAAAATGCATTAAAATTCTCTTAAAAGTCAATCATCAATGTATCCTCTTTAATTTTAAAATTGAGTAAAGTCATTATCACATTTGGTGGATTTGTTAATAATATTGTAATAACTCATAAATGGTACAATATCCAAATTCTCTTAATATTAGAAAACAATGAATTTTAGCAAACATTGAGAAAGTTTTAAGCCAATGGTCATGACGCATTTTAAAATATTCTCTTAATATTAAAAAAACGTAACTCCTATTGTAAACATTAATAATAATAATAACAACAACAACAACAATAACTTTAACATCATCATCATCATCATTATTATTAATGTTTAGCCTAGGAGTTATGTTTCTTAAATTTGAAGAGAATATTTTGACATGGGTCATCACCACTGTATAAAAACTTTCTCAATGTGACCAAGGCCAAAACGCACAATTTCTAATTTTCGAGGGAAAATTGATTTTCTACCATTTATAAGTTATGAAATATCATTTACATATCCACCAAACCAAATGTAGTAATGACATTAATACTAAACTTTAAAATTAAAGAGGATCCATTGACAATTAAACTTGATGAGAATCTTAATGGATTTTGTATCATGTATACTACAAATTACAAATCCCACATAAATAATAATAATAATAATAATAATAATAATAATATGTCTTAATTAAAAGCAGAGGAGATGTAATATAAAAAAAAGTAATTAGAGAAATATAATGTGAATGCTAATGATCACTTTTGATTTTCTACCATTTAGAAGGTATAAAAATATCACTTACATGCCCATCAAATGTAGTAATATTACTTAACTTTAAAATTAAAGAGAATATATTAAGAATTGATCTTTAAGAGAATCTTAGTGGACTTTATACCTTGTATTACAAAGATTGTTACATTTCCCACATGTATAGTAATAATATTATGTCTTCAAAATTAAATATATTTCTAAAAAAAAAAAGTGAAAGAGAATCTTAATACCATGTATAACATAAATTATTACATATCCACCACCACCAACAATAATAATATTCTGTCTTTGAAGTTTGAGAAGATATTTTTTTCCAAAAAAGGGAAAAAGAATCTTAATAGATTTTACACGATTGTATAACGCAAATAATTACATATTCAATACATATCAATAATAATATTTCTTTGAAATTACAGAAGATTTATTTCTAAAACAAGCGATTAGAGAAAAAAAAAAACATGTGAATACCATCATTTTTGAAATCAGATAAAATAATATATTTATTATAGGCATAAAAGATAACAAAAATCTTAGTTTTTAGTGTTCGGTAAATCTTTTTAACGTGATTTTATACCATTTGTAACAGCAATTGCGAAGTGGATTTTTGTTAATATCTTCTACTAACTTTTTTGCCTGACTAATGGTCAAATGATTCAGTGACAAGACACTTAATGGTACTACTACTGTTCGGAAAAATCTCATTTCTTGATTCTAAGTTCCCTGCATGGAGGACGTTGGCAAAATACTCATACTCCACGAGATGATCCGGAAAATTTGGAATCAAAATCCTATCACAAATTAAAGAAAACTTAAAATAACTCCTGCTTCGATGTGTTTGCGTAGAGAAATAGAGGTTGTATTTATAGAAAACGTAAAAATTACTCAAATTAACCTGTAAAAAATGGTAATCCTTTAAATTTTGGAACAATTTTCGTATAATTTCATACTATATACCATACGTCAATAACATAAATTAAAATATTGTAGGGACGTATGTTTTTTTCTAAATTAAAAAAAATTCATTGATGCATGATAATTAGACATATCAAAACGTGCCTTATGTCGTGCTTGCGTTAGCCTATATTTTTTAGCATGTTGTTCACATGCCAGCCCGCTAGTCGCGGCACGCTAAGATCACAAGGGCATCACTACATGCTTGGTGATAAGAAAAGTCAAACTCAATCAATGTCGTGAATCATGGGGATTATGCTTTGTAGCAATATTTTGCAATAATATCAAAATATTATTCCTTGATTTAGGAAATCTGTATAGACTTTATTCTTCTTTCCTTATTGTATGAAGATCAAAGTGTATATATTGTAATTTTCATCATCAATTGAAAATTGGTTAAGCCATGTCATACAATTATATTCCTTCCTATTATCTCTTTACTTGGTACCATCTGAAAAAACTATTTGACACCAAATTCCCTCTCTTGTTTTATTAAAAAAGGTAAAGACATTAGAAAAGTTGGAGATTACAACTGACCAAACGAGCCAAAAATCTTCAAAAAAAAAGGACTCTTCATGGACAGAATACACCATTGAACAAGCCTAATGAAAGACCAAACTTTTAAACCGATAGCTAGGAAATATGACATGGTAACTTTGCCAAAGCATAGACGCTATTAAGTTCTTGGATATTGTAACTTTGCTAAATCTACCAAGAAATTGGTAGAATGTGTTTGTTATAGCTGTTTCCACTTTTCTTTTCTTTTTTTTTTTTTTTACGCCCAAATATCACTAAGTCGTTTGAGATGCAACCCAATGTGTTAGAGATTATTTCGAGCGAGAAGTCATTACAAAAGGCCATCTAGTTGCTACTAGAGTCACAAGATGTCTAAAGCAAAATTGAGATGCACGAAGCAACAGAAAGAGTATTTGGTTGTGATTCATTAAGCTTGTAGATATGAAGGCATTATTTATGTAACGGGGCTGCCACTGTTGAAAAATAAATGAAACAAAAATCAAATTATTAAGGTGAAATCGACTCATAAATAATAATATCAATGAAAATTATTGCTCCCAAGGACTTAAAAGTCCGTAAATAACAAAATTGTTCAAGTATAATTTTTTTCTCAAAAATAATCAAACACTGAAAACTAACAATATAAATACTTAAAACCAATGTGGGGACCGTTCATATAATACAATAGATACAAATATAAATTCTTATTCGCTTTATACCTTATGCATCTATGGACATCTACCATCATCTTAGAATTTCAAACTTAATTTCTATCTTATTTGATCCTGCACATCCCGGAGGGAATTGTAAAATAATAGAAAAATAAGTGGACAACCCAGTAGGATATATTTTATCAAAATTTGAATTTTAACTAATAAGGTTTCAAATTCACAATAAATACTAAATGTCAATTTACCATAAATTATCTTTTCACAATTCTATTGTATATATTATACTTACCAACATATCATATAACTTGCCTTTCAATCACCCACACATGGAGTGCCCCGGCCAAAGTTTAGGGTTCTGCCCTAAGGTTATATCATCATAAATTGTCCTCACTTGTCTTTTTTTTTTTTTTTTTTTTTTTTTGCTCTTGGTCTTTTTTGGCCTCCAAAGTCGTTTTTCACTTGGAAAAATAGCCACAAATGACCCATCAAGTTCTTCACCCATTTGGATTTAAAAATCATGTTTCTAAGCTCAAAACTGGTGTATAACAATCAATAATCATCTAAAACTAATTTCTAACAATTTTTATACTAAAATCACAATTTAAATCAAAGTTAAAGTTTTAAAAATCTAACCTCAAAACTTAGCTCAAAAACAATGTTTGAGCTTGAAAATCCCCTCATTTCCTTGCTCTATGAGTTTGTGTGAGGTTGGTTTTGTGATTTTGGAGGAAATTGGGATGGATTTTAGTGTTTTTTTTTTTTTTTTTGGTTTTGGGTGGCTGTCGTGTGGGGAAAAAAAACCAAAGAAAGAAGAAGGGAAAAATAAAGAAGGAAGAAGAAGAAAGGAAGCGGAGGAAGAAGAAGAAAGGAAGTAGGGGAAGAAATGGAAGGAAGGAAGGAAGGAAAAAGAAAAGAAAAGAAAAGAAAAAGAAGAGAGAAGAAGAGAAAGGAGAAGTGGAGGAAGTGAGGAAGAAATGAGGGAGAAAATTAAGGAGAATTTGTCTCCTAAGTAATCTTTAGGAAGAAAATGTCAAATTGCATTTTCATAGTTAATTGAAAATGAAAAGGTCATCTTGGTAATTTCACAAAATATATTTTGGAAAAATTTTGAAAAATTAGAAATAAGTAAAATAAATAAGATTAGATATATTTGGGAGAAAACAACATTTTACAAAATTTAGATTGACATACTAATAACTATAGTTAACATAATTAATACCTATTTATAATGACGGATGTTACAACTTTACCCTCCCTAAAGAAATTTGTCCTCGAAATTCAAAATCTATAGTACAAATAATAATCACAAATCTAATTTGCTTCCACTGTCAACTTTGCACCATCAATGTTATTTGTCTCCAATATAGGCTATCATATTTCTATTCAATTCTTGAAGTTTCAAACTTACTCTAGATGCCTAATGATAAGAGTATTGTCGATGCACTCTAGATTTTTTTTAACTCCGCATTGTGGACTTGGAATATGAACAGAGATGTACTTACTGATCATATCTTTTTTTAGTCCTTGATTGTTTTTTAAATGTGGGTTATAGTTAGACATAGGATATTGCTAGAAAAACATTAATGTATTTTATCTTACATCACAATCCCAACTAAAATAAATGAAAACATAATAATAATAATAATAATAATAATAATAATAATAATAATAAACATAAATATTTATGTTTAAAATGCACATTAAAAGAATAACATGCACATTAAAAAAATTATAGACAAGCTTGGCGGGTCCTCCCATAAACAACTATTCGCTCTTCAAATACAAACACTCAAAGCAAATAACATAATTTTTTTTTCTACGGAGCATTCCCACAGTTAACTTTGGCATTCCTACAAAATATTAATAGAATGCTATATGTTACAGACATGATTTAGATATATTTCAAGAGTACAAAGCACTCTGTATAATCAGCTATCCTAATCATGCATACAGGGCCATCAATAAACAAAGGATTAGATCTTAAATGAGATGAATATCAAGAGTACTAGTTTCTCCGTAATATCAGCTATCCCAACACTAGAGCCAATGAATTTAAAGATTTTAACAATAGCGAAGCCTTCTGGTGTTGTTTTCAAAATAGATGAAAATATTTTTGTTTTGAAAAATAAGAATTTTTTGAGTATTGTGCTGAGAGTATTTTTAAAATATTTGCCTTGAAATTCGTGCGAAAAAATTTTCAAAATTTTGAGAATAAAACCAAATAGACCTAGCATGTCATAAAATATAAGATGTAGAGGAGAGCGGTTTTCCAAGACACAAAAAGTACAAACGAACATGCTGTGAGTAAAACTAAAAGATTACAAGTGGAAGTTCAAATCCAATGGCAGCTTTCTGCTTTTTTTTCTTCCAATCAACCTTGGACATTGTAGTGTCAGACTCTAGATGAATGACTTGCATTTTGTCAAACAACACTTTGGCTATTAAACTAGTAATCAAGATGAAGTTTTATTCAACAGTGTAATCTAAAAACTTTAAAAGACCATCATAAAAACTATTTACATTTAAAAGACCTATAGGTTTAGAGTGAATACCCTACAGACTCCTACTAGCAACTATGAATAACATTTCAAGGATGCCTAAACTACCAGGTAATGCTATGAAAGTGTTAGAGTAATGGATCATGTTTTCAAGACGCTTAAGAATGTCTAAAACTCTCTCCTTCTTACCTATGGTTGCCCCACAGAGGTTTCTCTCAACTAGGAGATGAAGGATAATCCCTACGATATGGCCACCTATAGAATGTGGTGCTATTGCTATATTCTCCATTAATCCTAAGCTACCACCCCCATAAATTAGGTTAATCTTTCTACATGTTAAGACTTATTCTAAGTGTTCTACAACTTCTAAGTATAGTTTATCTTTACTAGGACTAGAACCACAAAAGACACAGATGGTTTCTATTTTCCAAAACGAATTGGAGGAAAACATGTTTAGTTTCTAAGATAGACTGACTCTTTTTTTTTTGTACTATTTGATTTTTTTTCTTTTGTTTTTGTTTTAAGTCCACTCTGTCTAGACTCTGAACCATGAATGAGCTCTTAAAAAGATGAAAATGCAAAAAGGCCAAGGAGTTAGACAAGTAGGTGAGGGTTTGGTAATCTGAAAATCTAAACAAAATATCACACAAGTAAAAAAGTAAGAAAAGATGTAGATATGTTAGAAAAAGTTGGACCAAATCAAATAATTTTGAAAAGTAAACACGTAATTGACCGACTTTTGAAAAACGAGACTTGGACTGTATAACTTTTGACAATTGAAAATAAATTGACAAAAGATACTCTAGCATAACTATAGACTTTTTGACAAACATATACCGAATCTAGAAAACCATCACAGATGACAAATTATTATAGAACTTTTGAAAAAAATGAGACACAAATCTTGAAACATCTAGATAATATTCAAAAATTTCAAACATGTTATAGTATAACACATGATGCATCTGATAAGATAATATATATATATATATATATATATATATATATATATTAAAAGAGAACAATAAATTAAAAACAGGCACTGATCATTATGTAACACGTATTGTGACAATCTAAAAAAAACAAATACTAAAAACATAAAAACATACTTTTTTAAAAAAATAAAATAGACACAAATTCTTAAACACTTACTGTAACAATTTCAAAACAAACCAACCCTCAAACGACCGCTATGGATCAAGGATTTACTCCATTTCCCATCTTTCTTATAATCTGACAAACATGGTCTTTAAATGTCATGTTCCTAAGGTGTTGTCTTTTTGCATAGAATTTAGACCAAAGTTCAAAAATTACACCTTGGATATATCGATTTGGATAGTTCTGAAGAGAAGTATGGAGGTCATCCAAGTTCTCTTTTAAAAGTCCATCCTTGCTAAACTTGATTTTGTCCTCTCTATTTACTGATATAAATCCAAGTGAAGTACATTTACTATTACAGTTTTGTCGTCCATATTTGTTATACATGACCGCTGGCATGAGCTCTTTTTTGTCACACTATGACTAGTACCTATTCCTGGTAAGCTGACACCTTGATTAAAGACACTTAGTTGGATTTTTCCTTCTATCAACATCCTCACGTCATTGGGGATGTCAAAACACATGAAAATCTATCATTGAGTGATCCTAGATTTATATTTCTTCCTAAGAACTTTCTAGGAAAGTGATGAAAAGTATTTTTTTCTGGGGTTGGTACTTTGGTTCCATGGTAAAAAGAAAGAAAAGAATAAAGAATAAAGATGATAGAAAAATAGAGGTAGAAAATTGAAGGATTTTGGAAAATTTTTAGAGAGAGAAAGAAGAAGATCTAGAGAGAATGGAGAGAATTTGAGAAACTAGAGAGAAAATAAAAATTTTAGAAAGAGAATGAGCTCGAATGAATGAGATCTATCGCACATGACATGCATATATAGACAGGAATGGACACTCTGCTCGACACGAGTAGAGGACATGTACAAAAGACGGATGCTTTAGGCCCTTCTTTTTTTTTTTTTTTTTGAAATGGGCAAAGTTAGGCCAACTTTGAACTAGGCCCAATTGTTTTGGGCTAAAATGAGTTGGGTTGTTTCAAACCTTGATATTTTGGGTCGAGCTGAACAACAAGCCCAAATTTAAAGCCCAATTTGGAAAATTCAATGTACAAGACTTGAAGCCCAATTTTAGAAAATTGATCAAGTTAAAAAATAAGCCCAATTTCATATAAACAATGGGTGCTTCTGGGTGGTATCCAAGTCACTCCAGGCCAACAAAATCCTTTCGCAATTGCCACATAGGATGGAGCTGTGTGGAGTTGTACAGTTGCAGAGCTACCTCTAATTATAAGCTTAAATGAAATACTAAAAACAGAAAACTTAATTTAACCTTAATTATCATCTATTCTATACATCCTCAGACATCATTTCTTAGAGTGCCATTATTAACTTAATAATCATTTTTTCTTTTTTATAATATCAACTTATCAATTTCTATTCTTGTAAGACAAATATCCACCTAGATTTCTGTCACGCCCCGGATTACGGGAGGTGACGTGGCAGAATATTTAGATTAATTAAAAGAGGATTTAATTAAAAATCGAGAGTTTGAGAATCAAATTAAATAAAAATTAAGAAGATTTTCCACCACATTTTATAAAAGAATTTATAAATATTAAGCAAGTAATAAAAATTAAATAAAAACCGCGAATATGGGTTCCACAACCCACAACTTATGCACACATATGGTTCTGACATTATCATAAATACAATTACAGTCCAAGTACAAATATAGTTAAGTCTTACATGCCTTGATTAATAATACATAATATAAATAAATCCTCCTATTGCTCCTGAGTTCGGTCCGAAGAATCTTCTCCAAACCTAAATGGAAGACCACCTAGATGGGGGAAATTTAAAACAATAAAACGTGAGCGAAAGGCTCAGTAGGACTAAGTTTTATAAATAATTTAATTTAAAGAAACAATTCATTGTTAGGAGTACTCAAAAGAAAACTTAAATAAATAATTAAATACATAATTTGAGTAGAGCCGTTCTGACACAGAACAGTCTACTCGTACAATCAAAAACACCATTTTTCTTTTACCTAGGCAAACCATGATATCACCACCGTAGTGGCCCAGCTGGGTTTCGGGACCTGTCCCCAAGGTCGATCGCTACACGACCCGATCTCTGATATGGCATCATGCCCATGTGTTTATTATCATTATCATTCAAAACCCAATTACCGAGTGTTGTCAATTACATTTATTATGAAATTCATTTCAGATCACGGTATATTAAAATATAACCGATAAAACCATTTTCAAACAACCGTTGAAAACATTTGATAGAAATCCTTTTCAAAGCCAAATCATTTCAAAACCAGGCTACCAAAGAAATAGGATAGAAGTCCTACCTCAATACTCGTGCCGGTGCCCCACACCGCAATCCCGGTCCGCTATACGTTAGCTCCACGGAACCACGAACGATCCTAGATACAAACTAAGTCGATCAATATCTAGTTCGAGACATTCTATGTTACGGAACCATTTCATGATGTCCTAGTGTGCCATTTGTACCTTTAAAATCATCCTATAAGGTTGGGATTTAAATCAGGGTTCAAAACAGTGAAAATGGGTAAAAATCACAAAATTTTTCATGCCTCGGTCGGCCTGCCGGACGCCCTGCTTCGGCCTGCCGAACTGCACAGTTCGGCCTGCCGGAAGCAAAGTTCGGTCGGCCGAACATTTCCCCAGATTCGGCCTGCCAGTCGGAAGAACACCGGCCTTCCGATCATCACTCTGGCCTGCCGAACTGGAAAAACCCAGAAATCCCAGCCACGGGTTTCTCAATCCCCAAAATCCAAATCTAGATTCCAACCTGTTTTTCTCAAATCCCAGGCATGCAAAACAATTATACTTGATAGAAAAACATTCTAGAACATGTTTGGACCCATTTAAACAAGATTTAAACTCAAAATCCTCAAAAATCCAAAAATGAGAAAATGAGGGGAAAAATGAAAAATCTTGAATCCAATCCGTTTTTCTTCAATCTAAGCTTAGATTCTAGTTGTTCTAAGTTCATTTAACACAAATCCACGGTTTTCTAAGCTTAATCAAACCTAGATTTCAAAAAAAAAGTTTAGAAATTTCGAATCTAACCTCGAATCGAAGCTTCAATCCGCGTTCTCGGTTGCCGAATCACGTCCCCGAGCTTCCTCCTTGCTATCCCGAAGCTTGGATTCGAATTTGTTTTAAAAATTTTTGAAAGAGATTGAGAGAGAAGGAGCTGCCGAGAGAGAGAGAGAAGGAGCTGCCGAGAGAGAGAGAGAAGAGAGAGAGAGGTGCGTGAAAGTGAGGAGAGAGAGAGAGAAGAAGGAAATAAATAGAGAAAATCGGTGGGCGGTTTTACTGTGCGAAAACCATGTGCCGCCCACGGTTTTGCAAAACAGAGTATTTTTAACATTTTACAAATTGTTGTGTTTTAAAACTCAAAACATCATTTTAAAACAATAAGAAATCTTTTGAACACATCAATTTAACAAAACAACCAAAAATTCAGAACCCAACCAAATAATCTAATTAAGGTTAAAACGTTAATTATGGCACACTAATTCATCATTTACATTACATTAACATTAAATAAATTTCGGGACGTTACAATTTCCTATTCTTAACATTGTATGGCTCTACTTCTTTGTCTCTAAAGATCTCTTTAAAACTTTTTTTTTTACTATATACAAAAATATATCTGTAACGACATTGGTCCTGACTTTTAAAACCAATAAAAACTAAAATAAATCTATTGAAACAAACAGGTTCTGTTCCTAAGAGATCTAAGGCCTACGCTTTGATACCACTGTTGTCATGACCCAAAAACGGGCCCTCCAGTGTTGAAAAATAAATAAAATAAAATCAAACCATTTGAAATCGACTCATAAATAGTAATACCAATGAAAATTATTGTCTCACGTGGGCTTGAAAGTCTATAAATAACAAAATTATTTTTGTGTCTGAAAAATAATACAGACATTGAAGACTAACAACACAAATACTTAAAACCAATGTTGGGACAATTCGTATAATACAACATATACAAATATAAATTTTTGCTCATTTTATACCTTATGCATCTATGGACATCTATCACTGTCTCAAAATTACTAAATTTCATTTCTATCTTATTTGATTTTGCACAACCTGGAGGGAATTTTAAAACAATAGAAAAATGAGCGGAAGCTCCAGTATGATATATTTTATCAAAAATTGAATTTTAACCAATAAGATTTCAAATCTACAATAAATTCTAGATATCGATTTGCCATATATTCTCTTTTTCACAATTCTTTTTATATATATTATACTTACCAACACATCATATATCTTGCCTTTCAATCACCTACACATGGAGTGCCCTGGCCAAGATTTAGGGTTTTGCTTGTAGGTTTATATCATTATAACATGTCCTTTAAGGCTCTCTTTTTATACATCTATTGTCTAGAGTTGTTTCTACTCTATAACAATGTTTTCAAACAATCAATGCTTAGAATTTATTATTCAAGTTTAAATATTATTCGATATATGTTTTTTATATAATATCAAATTATACATATTTACTTATGAATATACTTTTATCAAATCATCTACCAAAAAAATCATTCTCATAAACCAACTTGTAATTAAACATATTTTATCGTATATCATTTGTTTTCACGGCTAAAAGTAATTCAAATCATGGCTACCAAGGAATGAATAAAAGATGCTACATCTTTGTCTAATAACTTCTAAACCACTTTCTCTAAGTATGCTCCAAATACATATTTATCCTAAGCGTATAAAGTAAAATCGTAAATTAAACTTAAATATTAATTCTATAATTGTGTTAATTTATTTTATTAGTGTGCCTTACAATTAACATGCTTCAAAATATGCAAATTGATTTCCAGAATATAATTTTATTTATTAGAAATTAAAACCTAATTTTTATTTAGTTTAAATCACATTAAAATTGATTTTTAAAACATATAATTTAATTTCTAAATCACTTAAAAGTATAATTATTAAAAACTTTGATGTTTCACAAAATCTACAAAATTTATAGAGTTTAAATAAAATTTTAAACAATTAAAATAGAATTAGAAATTATAAAAAATCCTCAAAATTTTGGATTTTTTTTTCCACCATGGGAAAATGGCGCCATTTTTCCATTATAGAAGAAAATGGCAAGTCGTTTTTCCCATGCCTTGTCTTTTTTTTTTGGCTTTTGCTTTTGGTCATTTTTGGCCTCCAGAGTCATTTTTCACTCAGAAAAATAGCCAGAAACGACCCATTGAGTTCTTCACCCATTTTGATCCAAAAATCAAGTTTCTAATTATGTTTTTAAGCTCAAAAATAATGAACAATCATCCACAATCATCCAAAACTAATTTCTAACAATTTTTATACTATAATCACAATTTAAATCAAAGTTGAAGTTTTAAAAATCTAACCTAAAAACTTAGCTCAAAGCATCATTTGATCCTGAAAATCCCCTCATTTCCTTACTCTATGAGGTTTTATGAGGTCGGTTTTGTGATTTTTGGAGGAAAGTGGGATGGGTTTTGGATTTTTGGTTGTCTTTGTTTTTGTTTTAGGTGGCTGTCATGTGGGAAAGAAGTAGAGAAAGAAGGGAAAATACGGAAGGGAAGAAGAAGAAAGGAAGCAAGAGAAGAAATGGAAGGAAGGAAGGAAGAAAGAAAGAAGAAAAGAAAAAAAAAAAAGAAAAAGAAAAAGAAAGAAAAGAAAACAAAGAAAGAGGAAGGGAACAAGGGAAATGGAAGAAGTGAGGAAGAAAGAAAAAAGACAGAAAAGAAGAAATAAAGAAAAAGAAAGAGGGAGAGTGAGAAAGTGGGTGACAGGAGGAAATGACAGAGAAAATTAAGGAGAGTTTGTCTCTTGAGTAATCTTTAGGAAGAAAATGCCAATTGGCATTTTTGTAGTTAATTGAAAATGGCAAGGTCATCTTGGTAATTTCATAGAATATATTTTGTAAAAATTTTGAAAAATTAGAAAGAAGTAAAATAAATAAGATTAGATATATTGGTGAGAAAATAGCATTTTGCAATATTTAGATTGCCATACTAATGACTAAGTTTAACATAATTAATACTCGTTTAAAATGAAGGGTGTTATAATTTAAAAAATAAATATATGCCATTTATAAATTAATGAGAATATAGTAACAAATGACAAAATAATATAAGGATGTTTACCTTTTTATACCCATTGTTCTAGGTTAGTCAAAAATTATTCTTTTGGTTTTTTATCTTATCAAATGCATACCTTCATATACATTAGATTTAATACATAAATTTATACCATACCCCAATCATGTTTTGACCTGTAAAATGATCAAATTACTTTTATATGAAGGAGAAAAAATATTAAAAGTTTCAAAAAAAAAAAGAAGAAAACAAAAAAAAAAACCATTTTGGGTGGTATTCTAGGCATTTTTGGGTCAAAAATTTTTGTATAAATATTCTAACTTTTTAAATATTTCTTATTTTTCTAATTGACAATATTAAAGCCAAGAAAATATTCTGCGAAGAAGGAAAAGCTAAAAACTTGTTTTGTTTTCTATTCATTGTTAATAAAATGTGACTAACATTATTAAACCTAAAGAAAATATATATATATATATATAATTATCAACACTTATTTAGTTTTAAAATAATGTTTACTTTTGAAATGAATAGCTACAATTTTTTTTTTTTGCAAAAAAAAAATTCCTAGAGTTTTTAGACATTTTTCAAAAATATTTCGATATTTACTAACATTATAAATATTTTAAAGACGTGCTCAAAAAGATAATGTGAATACGTAGTGATTCGTAAGTAGCATATTTTTTTACAAGAGATTCAATATTGTGGAAAACTTTTACGATTAATCAAAAAAAAAAAAAAATTTCCACCTAACTACGCAATTGAATGAGAATTAAAAACTAGTGATGCTTAAGTGATATTTGTCTTAAAAAAAATCAAAATTTAGGCGAATTTGCAAACTAATCTGGAAAAATTCCATCCATCTTACCACCTAAACACATAATAGAATGAAGTTTTATATTTAAAATGATAATTAAAAACTAGTGATGCTTGACTATCATTTGTTTAGCAAAAGTAGTTGACCATTTTTTATTGTTTCAACCACTTTTGTTACGATATTTCCTCACAAAATTTAATCCAAAAAGTGGTTAAAACCACAAAAAATAATACGAAGGGCTCTCCCAAACAAAGGCTTAATTAGAGTTTTTCTTCACAGTAAATTCAAAATTCAGGAGAAAGTTTAACTAATGTAGAAAACCACAAACTTTCCACACCTAACCGCACAATTGGAATGAAAAATCAAAGCAATAATAATAACAATCATATTAATGATACTAAAAAATTATCTCAAAAAATGACAAGAAAAAAACCTAACCCCGCAACTACAAACCAGTAAAAACAAATCAGGCTCCTTAAAATATTGCCATAGACTAAGACAATTTCGTCGTATCGGAACAAAAAAGATACCTATCGATAAATAGTACTTGTTTTTAAATCGTTAGATATTAAAAAAATACCAAATTAAATGGTTTCAAATCGATGATGGTTTTATAAAAAATATAAAGAAGAAGAATAGAAAAAACCTAACTAAAGTGCAACTTCTCAATCAAGGTCTACTTTAATTTTTTTTTTTTTTTTTTGCCCCACATACATATTTACATATAGTCTCTCACATTCCTTTCCCATGTCAACGCGAGCTCCTGAGAGTTCCTTCTGCGTGTGAAAAGGCTAACAGAAACTATTCCTCTCTTGTGCCAATGGCCTCCACCTCCGCCTTTGAGCGCGGCCGATCGGCGTTGATCTTTCTAGGCACTGGTGGCTCGGGCTACGTCCCCAGCGTAAGGTGCCTGATCCAGCCATCCGACCCCCCCTGTGCTGTTTGCTCTCCGGCCTTGTCGCTTCCGCCGGAGAAGAACCTCAATTACAGGTAAAAAGGCCGACCATCGTACTATCCCGCTCGAGGTCGATGCGTTTTGGGATGAACTTTGAGCCGTTTGCAACGTTGATTTGGTCTTTGACCTTTTTTTTTCAATGATAAAAAATTGTTTTCAGGTGCAATTCATCGCTTTTAATTGATTATTGCCAAAGCGATGGAAATCACAGCTATATACTTATTGATGTTGGGAAGTCCTTCAGAGAACAAGTTCTAAGATGGTTCACTCTCTATAAGATTCCTAGATTAGATTCCGTAAGTAATGTTTGATGTTAATTGATACTCACTACTGCAATAATAGTCAAGGCTTGCATTGATTAGGCTCTTTACATGCCGTGAAATCAAGGCGTAGATTGATTTATGCTATTAAAACATAATTGCATAGAATGACATGCCATATCATCGCATTATGTTTTTGAAATACTAAATATACCCTCAAGATTGTGTAAAATTGTCCAAATGAGTCAGGAGGAGTGGGGTAAGATTGTCTTCACGATGTGCTGAATGTTTTACAACGTATGGCATATGCTGTAAAGGTTTTACAGGGGTGGCACAAATCGATCCCCTAGGGGATTTGGTGGCATATGGGACATATATTATCTCAATAAAAATTACACTTAACATCAAAATACCATTAATTTAGAAAACTTATCTAAAATTGACAAGCAGAGTTTTAGCTTTATTATTTGTCAAACCGTTATTTTTAATTTAATATTTAAATAAATATCACTTACTAATATACAAGTAGAGGTGTCAATTTAAGCTGCCCAGCCCGGCCCATAGGGCCAAAAGGAAAAATCGGGTCAGGCTGGCCTAGCCCGGTTAATGAAAAGAGAGGCCAGCCTATCACAAAGCCTGCGCACGAATTTTTATAAAGGAATTTTAAATAATAATAATAATAATAATAATAATAATAATAATAATAAATTTATCTAATAAGACTGACTCGGTTCTAGTTTAGGTCTAAATTTTTGGGCAACAACCAAGCCTAGGCAAAAAGAGATGGGCCATGACTAGGCCTGTTTGGCCCGACCCAAGTTAACAACTCTGTTACATATAGGCCCACATAAAGTTCTAACTGTAAGAAGTATTAAGAGGAATTTTCTATGATATGCAGATTATTTTGACTCATGATCATGCTGATGCAATTCTTGGTCTGGATGATATACGTTGTGTTCAGCCATATAGTCCCACAAATGATGTTGATCCCACTCCCCTTTATCTAACTCAGTTTACAAAGGAGAGGTATTCAAATCTTGGCTAAAATGTGCATACATTCCTTGTCTGGGATCCCACTAGTTCACCAGTATCTGATAACTATGATCCTTACAATATTTGTTATTATATGATAATTTAGTAAGCTTTTCATGCACTCATGAAGCGACTCAGACTTTAGCACAGGATAGTTTCTTCAAGTAATAAACTGGGTTTTTAAAGAAATTAGATAATCACTTTACGTGACATTTGAGAACATAATTCAAACTATAAAATTATGGTTTAAACTTTTTCGTGCATGAAATTTAAATTCCAAATCAACTAAGTTCAAACTAGGAGTTTGATCTGTATTGTCAAACCTGCTATTAATTTCTGCAGGTGTGATGGCCTATATCATGTGTCTGAAAAAATTGAAGAAAAAGAAGATCAAATGACATTATAGAAGCTATGTTATGTGTGGCAGTTAAACAAGCCATTAGTCACTCAATGAATCAAATAAAATCAACTTCTAAGAGCTACTTCAATAACTCCTCTGGTTAGCTGATTGAGCATGTATTTGTTGTTCTGATAGCAAATTATTGTCATTTGAACTTGTAACTAGATACTAAAAGTGCCTTTAGTACCTTCTTTCTTAATTTTATTTGAAATTTATTTAGGATAAAAAACACACACACATACAGAAAATGTGAATGTGGTTTGATTCAATTTTCTTGAACCATTTCATAATGCAAGTGTTGGTGTTCATGAAACAGTGTCGCGATGAAGTTTCCGTACTTGGTCCAAAACGAGGTGAAAGAAGGTGAAGAAGTGAGACGAGTAGCGCAACTTAAGTGGAGGATAATCAACGATAACTGCGAAAAATCGTTCATTGCATCAGGCCTGAAATTCGTTCCATTGCCAGTTACTCTCTGCAAATCTTTCTCAATCCTCACCTGTGTGTCTGTCTTGTGTATGCTCTATCTTCTTAACTACTAGTTCTTTCCTATTATTGAAGGTGATGCATGGGAAAGGTTATATTTGCTTGGGCTTTCTCTTTGGTGAACAACAAAAAGTGGCTTACATATCCGATGTTTCACACATCCCTGAAACAACAGAGTATGGTGAGTTTGCTTGGTTCCATAATCTGTGCGCATATTTTCTCCTGAAAAATCCTTTTTATCTCCGTAGGTTAAACCTCACTGTTCAAAAAACTATGATCCAATCTAACATTTAGTGTACATTTTAGACTAGAACCTACTAACAAAACAAACTATGGTCCAATCTCATATTTAGTGTATATTTTAGACTAGAACCTACTGTTTTGTTAGTAGCGAAATTGTACTCCATGGATTGAATAAGATTGCTATTTTCTCCAGTTCCTGCCCAATCACTTGTAATACTAAAGAGTTCACAAAAAGAAAAACTAGGATGATCATTTTCCTTATTTAGTTTAGATAACAGCTAGATGTCTGCAACTGCCTTGCTATCAACTCCATCCTTTGAGCTTGAATCAAATCAAATCTCAAAAACTCAAAAGACTCAAGTCCTTACAAAACTGAACGAGAATTCAAATTTCCAATTCAGCCTAAAAAAATTCGGTTTCATCTAAGCTTAAAAAAAAAAAAAATCAAAACTCTTGCAATTTGCATCAACGACGGGAATCATACAAACTGCCCAATCATTCAATGTCGTTAACTTTCAAAATCCAGAAAGCAAATCTATAAAAAAATAAAAAATAAATGAAACCCAGAATTTCATGAGAAAGGAACAAGAAGCCTTCGATAAACAAATTACCATTTGAAGCCAGATCAAACAAACAAAAAGAGTAAAAAAAGTTTCAATAAACAAGAACCAGCAGCCTTTAATAAACAAATTTTAAAACGAGATAAAAAAAATTTTCAAACTTAGATCAAACCCAAATCCTTCAATTCCAAAATAACAAAATTTCTTCCAAAATTCAAGGATCGACAAAGATGTTGGGCTGGGCAGCGATGGACGCCGGGATTGGAAGTGGTACCCATTTCAAAGATATTAAAAAAAAATCTCCCCGATAAAAAAAAAAAAACCAAGATTTTCTTCTCCTTTCTTCACCTATGATTTAACTTCTCAGACCCAGAAAAATTTTTTAAAAAAAAAAAGAAAGAAAGAAATCAACCGCACAGAACAAGAGAGAGAAATTCATACTCAACATTGGGGGAAAAGAGAGAGAGGTTAAGCTCTGCAAAATTGATGATGGATCGCGACTCATGGAAGTGGGTCGAGCTGGGTCGGCCTCGTGGTTGAGTGACGAGTTGGGTCGGCATTCGTGGTTGAGGGACGAGCTGGGTTGGCAGCCATGGTTAGGGGCGGAGTGGGCCACGACTAGCGGGGTCGTTGGAGGGAGGGGCTGTTTCAGGGGTGGAGGGCGTTGGTTTGGGAGAGAAGAAGAAGAAGAAGAAGATGGCGATCACCGGTGGTTGGACGAGGCCGGAGCTGAGGAAGAAAGGGAATTTTCTTTATGTTTTCGATTATACGCTTTTGTTAGGATTGATCTTTTTTTTAAGTTTTAATCGTTTTTATGTTTTATAATTTATTTTAGTTTAACATTTATTAAAATATAAAAAGATGTTATTATTTTACTAAAATACGCGCTATATACACGTACACAGCACGTGATGAAAAATGAAGAAAGAAACACCCGTTCGGTATCTTAGTTTTTTTGCACACTTTTTTTATTTAAGAGTCAAGTAAGCTAAAAAAAAAAAAAAAACCAACAAATCATCTTTTAAATAGTTAAGAAACTTGTTGAGAAATTTACTCTAATATTAATATGGCAATTGGGAATATGGTTTTAATTACAAAATGTAGTTCATTTTGGTTTTCTAAAATGATTTTAGAGAAAATATATGGAAACGTAATAAAGGTGCGGAATGTATGTAGCAAAAATTTTTATAATATTTTTGTAAACAATGCTTTATAATATATTAATTTAACACTTAATAAATTTGTATAATTTATGCTTACTCAATTAAAGCGACTAAATCAGAAATCTTTAATAGAAAAAATGTTCTCTATATGAAATTATTGTCTTCTTCACCTAGTCCTTCGCATTGAAGGAACATACGTATAGGCGTAGGAGGAATTAGGATTTCTAATGATCACTATCTCATTTTTCTCCGCATTAATCTCAATGCATGAGTGAAGTGGACTTAAAATAAAGAACTCTTCTCCTCTTTCTTTCTCTCTCTAAACACCTACTGTTAGGGTTACTGGCTTAATTTTTACAACATCATCAAGATTCTCAATTGTATATAGAATGAATAGACAAGACCTATTTATTTATAGAAAATAATTTTGAAAGCTTCGTTTTAATTTAAATTAAATATCAGATATTTAATTAAAATAAAAAAGATAAGTTTCCCATTCATTTATCTACAGTAGGGGCCAAACACAGATTTATTACCTATGTGTGTGGTGTCAATAATCAGTCAGGAGAGAGAAAAATACTACTTATTACCTTTTTTTTTTTGTCTCTATAATTCAAAATTCCAATTTTGAATAAATCACATTTATAAAAAAAAAATAGAAACTTTGTGAATAGACTGCAGTGAGAACATTTACATGTGCCTATTTGCACGACAGAATGGGTCTCACCTACAGTGTATCTTTCAAAATTATTTATTATTTATCCAAAATAATTTTATTTTTAAATAATTATAAATTAATTCATTATTAATTTCTTTTGAGTGACACTTAGTTTAGAATTTCATAATTCTAAATTAATTAATTAAATCAATAATTCTATTTGTCCAAATAGTGCCTGCAAGGATGGCAGGGAAATAATATACGCATAATTTCAAGCTCTAATAAAACCAATATGCTAATTAAACTTTTTATTTAATGTATTGCTCTTTTATTAATTCTAATGTTGTTCCACTAAAAACTTAAAATTGCACTATTGAAATTATAGATGTAATTTTCATATTTTAGAGTTCTCTATTTAATATAGTCGTCACATATAAATTGATCCTTCATAAATGATTTATAATCAAAGCTAAGTAAAATCTGTTAATCTCTAATTACTTCTTTATCTTTGAGTGTCATTAATTATCTACTGAATAATTAATTCATAAACTTGACCACAAATTTGAGTGCTATTAAAGATCGGAATCAATACTCAAGAAAATTTTTTTATATGCTTTTCGTGAAAGAAGAACTAGATTCCGTCTTGTGATATTAATAATCTAGGCTACCTACTTCATTATATGTCCAAAATATAAGAAATAAAATTAGATTCTCGAATCCATGTAGAACAAATCAAAAGACATAATTTTATAAAAAGGAGTAAAATCATTTCATATAATAACCATTAGTTGATGTGATAAGAACTTGTTATATTTTAACAGAAATTATTTAGCCCTTCATATCTCATCATATTCTAGTCCCACATAATCTCATTGTGTACGATGTATTTATTTAATGACTCATTATATAAACCGTTTGGATAAGATCATTTTATTCTCAATGGAATGGCATGCACGAGTAATGCTTAATTTACAATTTCATACTTTAACTGAATAATTGATTTATAATAATTAATTATACATTACTATTCATTTTAGTTATCGTTCTTCAATATTATCCTTATGTATATAATGCTTATGTACAATATTTAAGGTGATTAATGACATATTTATTAATATTCATAAAAGTATTCATAATACGTACACACATTTATAAAAACACCACATACAATAAGGCATCTTATCCTAACGCTTTCAACCAACTCTTGCAATAGTAATTTTTCTCAAAAAGTTAAAACCTAAAGTTTGTTGGGATTGCATTTGCAGCTCCAAATGTATTCCCAGATGCCCTATGAGCGATCCCAAATATAGCCGATAATTCAAACAATTTGTTTCGGGTTCCGGCTCATCAATTTTTAACTTTCGTTGAAGTCCTATGAATTTTACTAAATCAGGGAGGGTATAGCTTAATAAAAGTAATTTAGAGGATAGGATGTTTAGGTATAACCTCTTCTTTGTAGTCGTTGCATTTTTTTTTTTTTTCTTCTTCTTCTTCATATATGTAAATATACAATCTTTGAAGGACTTCATTTCTACGTTTTGATAGTTTAAAGTTTTCTACGTTTTGATAGTTTAAAGTGCTTTTGTAATTTTATGTATCTTGTTTTGTTTCTCATTTATAGACTTCTTTGTTCTACAGTTATTTCAAAAGATGGAGCTGGACAATTGGATTTACTTATAATCGAGGCACTTCATAAGGTCATTTAGTGGAACTCCATTTTTTTTTTTCAAAAAGGCAAAAAAAAAAAAAAGAGAGACAGAGAAATATAAACAGAAAAAATGTGGCAACCTTAAATGACCGTCATTCATATGGTTCTCCTTCAACCAATGCGCTCTATAGCAGGGCGGAGCTACCATGGATGACCCCCGACTAATTCTTGTGGCTCTGTCCTCCTCTTTGGAGTATTGCAAGATGCATTTAGAATTGATCACTTTTACTAATTTAATTAGTTGTCATGATGCAAAATGATGACAGATCTACTTTCAAAAGTTTATCAATTAGAAGTGTGATTTCCCCTAGTACCATACATCTTTCTCCTCTTCTTATCAGACTTTGTTGTTATTGTGTTATTAATTGTTTATTTACTAGAATTTTTGCTTAACATTCTTCCTTGATTTTGTTTTCCCTGCAGAAGGGCACCCATAAGACTCACTTTTGCCTCCCACAGGTTACTTCTACACACATAACACAACACTTTCTTTTTTTTTTTGTCTTTTGTTTTTAATGGACCCTCTCTCTCACACATACATGTTAAAGTTATTAAAAAATAAATGATAGAGAATGGTGGGCTACCAATATGCACGTCAAGAACGGTGTGTTATCAGTATGAACATCAAAAATAATGGATTACCAATATAAGCATTAAGAACAATGGACTACAGCTGTGAACGTCAAAGATAATGGGCTATCAATGTGAATCATAAAAGGAAAAGGGGGAGGAATTGGAAACTATTAATATCTCATCCCCTTAGTTGTTTAGCATCTCAGGAGAAGAGAAAATCTCTTATGTAGAATATTATAAGGGCACTTGGCTCCTCAATATGGGTCAGCATAATGCTTCGGTAAGGAGTGTTTTCGTGAGATCATGTATTCATATCCCATAGAGAGAAAATTGAGTGAACATTTTTCTAGGTGTAATTGGGTGATGGGTATGAAGAAAATTACTAAGATTGTGGGAATAACTTTATATATAGTAAATTTTTTTTCTCTGGTTGTCTCTAACAATGACCTTGGTTTTTCTTCCTGTTTAAGATTTCTTCACGTAAATCTTTATGTTGCATTTTTCTAATTTCTCTATTGTTCTTTCGATATTTTATGAAGGAGGATTGTAGAAGGGAATTTGGTGATCCAAATTTCTCAACAACACACACATACACAATTAACCCTGCAAAATTTCAAGTGTGTATGTTTCATGACTAGAGTTTGTGCAGACCCTTGAAGCTGTAAAAAGGATATGTCCGAAACGAGTCTTGATAATTGGAATGTCTCATGACTTTGATTCGAACAAAGATGATGGGCTCTTTACCGAGTGGTCCAAGAGGTACCGAGTGCTGATCTTTTCTTAAAGTTCCACTGTCCGACCAATTTTAGTGAAAATTATTGACTTGGCTTAGCTATAAAGTTGAATTTAATTATTATAGCTAATCATTTTTTCAAACTTTATTTTTGCCTTGTAATAGATATTAAGTACTTAATGGACACATCATTTTGCATTTTAGCACAAAAATAATGTGTGATTAGGAACTGATGCTCAAGTTTTTCTCATTGCATAGGGAAGGAATCCTAGTGCAGCTCGCGCATGATGGTTTGAGAATTCCCATGGAATTATGATCGGGTGAGAAAGTGGTCTTACAGCTTCTTTATTATCTCTTTATTTATTTATTTATTTATTTTTACTAGATGTGTTCTTAGAGGTTTTCCTACGCTATATACTTTATACGAGTAAAAAAAAAAAAGCAATTCTATTGAACCCAGAAGGCTATAACCTTGTTATTAATAAAATAATAAGATTTAATTTAAAAAATACACTACATATTAGATTAGACTCTATAATCTTATAAGTAGAGGTTATAAAACAAATATCATTCAACTGCATGTACCTCTTTCTAATGTCTACTTTCACCTTTAGAGCATTGTTATCCGTCTCGAGTGGGCTACAGTCCACTTCTCTCGTAGAGATGAGCCCCACCGGATGGATAGAGGATCCACCTAGTGAGGCCTACCTCTGTGAGAGAAGCAGGTTGCACCCCCAGCGAGATAAAAAGAGTTTTTCTTTCCTTTATGCCCAGACTTTGACAAGCTACAAGTACATTACCAACATCTTATCATGTTGTGTAAAAAAAAAAAATGTTTACTCTTTATAGAAGAAAAAAAACGAAGAGAGAAAGCAATTTCACTATTCTATTTGGAAGTATACCGACAGACAATGTCCTTTTCTTTTCCATTTTTTACAGCATTATTCCACTGCCGCGGGCGATGCCAGTTTCCTTTTGGGTAGCTTTTTTTGATTGAGGAACTGTGATCATTTTCATTGTAGGTTCATGCCGTAAAACAATGTCATCAAGTATGCGGAACTTTATGTCCGACTTAATTTTAACCGTTGACCTTCAATGCATGATTTGTCGTCATCGGATTAAATTAGAGATGGTTGGCTTGGTCTGGTTTATTCTATTTAATTTAGACCCAAACATATTAGAAGTATCTATTTATTTACAGTACCATATTAGGCTTAATTCAGTTAATTTTTATAGCGTCAAACTTAATCCATTGCTAATTTATTAATAGGCCGTGCTCATAATGTGGTTGGGCCGTGCTTATGTTCGTATTGATGTTCATACTTTCTGTTGTATTTTATCTCTTAATATGTCTTTCTTTTACCTAATGACAAATTTACAAAAAAATAAAAACACTAAATTGTAACAAAAAAAAATACATTATTGATAAAAAAAAATATTTTTTTCTAAGGACAACAATATTGTAGAATCTTGTGCAGTGTGGCTTCATATAAATCAAAGAGGGTAAGTATATATTGACAATTGATATTTTACCAACAAATAATCTATTTGATCTTTTTTTTTAATCAAATTTATTAAAAATTTAAAACTTCTTTAGAAAAATATTTATATAAATATAAAATATATTAGCAAAATTAGTTTTAAATTACATATTTTAATTGTGTTTATAATTGGACTCCGATCTGCTTTTAACATGCTCGTGCTCGTGTCGGGTCCTTACCGTGTCGTGCCTTTAACATACTTTGTACCTAAAAGTTGCATCAAGCCCAACTTATTTAATAAGCGAGATGGGCTAGGCCCATTTAATGATTGTGTCACGTTGTGTTGTGCCGTGCCTGTTTTCTAACATACAGTGCTCATATTAACACACTAGGTCCAGCCTTTTTTTATATTTCTAGATTAAATTGTGCCATGCGTTTTACTCAGATGATTCAGTTTCGCTGCGGTCTGCTTGTTCGCTCGGCTCGTCTTGATTTCTCATATTCTGATTTTCACTCTTCTTGAAGTTGAAACTCGTTCTTCATTCGGGAGATTAACTAACTCGGGATCTCGTCATTTCATTGAATTTATTCTTCTTCTTTTTTTCCTACTGTATCATTTATACATCAGTCTTCCTTGCTTCTCAAAGTGTCATCATTATATTAAGCTAATGTTTTTCACTCCCACAAACACTTTTTAATGACCCTCACTCCAGTCCTCAAGGCCCTCCATGAAAAATTGCAGCCCAAGTATCTGAGGCATACCATAAGGCAAAAAATCAAAAGTTCAGACTGCAGCTTTTTACTCAATTTTGTTTTGCCTGACAAATAGTTATATGAAGCAAACTATGGGATAAGATGGGAAAGCTAAAATTGCACGCTTACATTCATCATGGCTCAGGGTGCTCATGACTAGGAGATGAAAGGTAGACAATCAGAACCCATCAGCAAAAAAATAAATAATAATAATAATAATAAATCCCTGCACGTTTGTGTGTACAAATTTCAAGCTCATTCAAAGTATTTAGTGAAGTGCACAATACCTGACATCAGCAAGACGTTGAATTTTATTATCACCCAAGAACTTTTACAAAAATGTCTACTCAAACATTACAAGTGAATAAGAAAAGGCTGCAAGCTATAGAATTTTACTTTCTTTTAATGTTATACGGATATATATTTATATATATACAGGACAGTCGCATAGCTGCTAATAGTACATAAGGACCTTTATGCTTTGACTTGAAAGGAGTTTCATATAGATCGTTACAATTCTACCATTCAAAACTGTTGCAACAACAGATCCTGAATAGTCCAACTCTTGAATGGGAACCGTGCTCCATTTTTTTTTTACACGAAGAACAGTTTGACGTGTCATTTCATGATCGGTTTGATCACGAATTACAACACGGGAAAAGATCTAGAAATCAGATACAAACACTCTGCTTCTTGCCTTTGTGGGGAATTGCTCGCCTTGGACCAAGTACAACTTGCATAGCACTATTGGAAGTCCCAGAGTAAAAAGGAAAAGATCCAGTATCCTCCCAACTGTTATGAGCCTCCTGCCAAGAAACAATTGCTACTGCCAGAGCTGCCCACGGCACAAGGCATATCACGAACTTGCAACTTCACACTTCTGGTTCCGACATCATCTAATATCTCAAGGCACTCTTGCAAGTCCATGTCGCTCACTAACATCACCCATTCCTCCTCGTCATCCAAATACTTGAGCTGGAATGTCCCTGTTTGCAACGTGAACCTCTTTGCAACTTCCTCATAGAGTTGTAAACAGCCTGCAGAAGCATCAAATTTGAACCGGACGGTATCCTCTTTGTAGGTAGCTTTCACCACGATTTTAGAACTGCTGTCAACACAGCTTGCCTTGCCTTTGGCATGTTTAGGCTCCTCAAAGCTCTGAGAGCTCGAAGAACTTCCATGAAGCATTGAATCAGAGCCATTTGACGAGTCTGTCATACTTGAAGAGGTAGGTTGGTTATGTTCTATAAGATCATGATCTCCATCACCTACTGTATCCATCTCATTGCCAGCAGTCAAGAAGACTGAATTCCGAGACACATGGTGGCAGTCAGAATTCTCAAATTTTGAGCTAAATTTGCTCTGATCTGATGTCATGCCTTCTTTTGGATGATGAGAACCAAAGGAAGCCTTTTCTGAGAAAGCTCCAGATACGGTGTCGTAGCTAGCAGGTTTTGATCCAGCATCTATTGCAATCAGCATGGATTGTTTAGCAGAATTAGCCTGAGCGACGTTATTGGGCTTCCTGATCTCATGAGAATTTGGATTGACCATACCTCCACCTGTACAACAATCATCCTCTTCCAACTTAATTGCTGAAATGGGATCGGAGTTCCGCAGAGATGGGGTCTTCTCAGTGAAGAAAAGACTCTTTGGTGTATCAAATTCTTGGGCTATGGAGCCTGCTGCCACAAGCCCCCCAGTAGTGGGATCAATCTTCAAACCTCCCTCAACCCCCTGAACAGAATCAAGCACAGTTTGTATTTTCTTTAACGAACGGTTAACCTTATTTATCTTACGAGATGGCCATCTTGAGATCCCATGTTGTCTGCAGATTCTTTTTAGCGTAGTGGGGCAAACTGACAAACAACACAAAACGTACATTTTAGAACAACTTCAATACAATATATAAGAATAAACCCAATTAAGCAATTAAATCTCCCATTTACAAAGACTCGGTTCTGGGGTCTTCTTATATTTCATAGCAAAGCTTCTTAATCCTATCAACCTGTCAAGCATCTCTTAGGCTTAACCCTTAAAGGGATGAACAATTACATATAATATGTAATGATGTCCGATTAGCAGGTCGGTCCATATCAGCCAGGAAGTTCTCAAATGCTGCCCTACACAAAGTTCACAATGTAGCATTGCGAGACACAACTAGATATTCTCCGAACGCATTGTAAAACACGAAAAATAGTTCTAACCAAAATATACAAAACAGCTTATCGCAACTATACATACTCGAATGTAAATTATATATTATATTCAAAGAAATTCAAAATCTAAAAAAAAAGTACCTATTTATCAGACTCCAGCTTCAAAAAAATACATATGGGAAAATGGACGGGCACCCCTTTATGTTTGGGTACAAAAGAACCCCTTCACAAAAATTATTATAGGAAGAACACCGACTGTTTACCCTGTTTAATAGTAGTTCAAAAGAGTGCTAAATTTTTTGTAAAAGAAATCCGACTAATTGAGAGGACAAAACAAGATTTAGATTTCAACTATTTTCTTGAGTTACTTCAGTTATCAAAATTCAAAGGCAATTTGAATACTTCAATAGTTAAAGCAATCAAATGTATGTTACTTTTTCGTGTCTTAAAGGATCTTTGTTGACAGTTTCAAGAAGTTAACTGCTATTTTGATAGAACTTGGCGGAGTCCAATTTAATTTCAACCCAAAAATTTGGCTCACAGCGAACTTGCCTTGAGTTTATCAGGAGTCGAATAACAATGGAACAGTCATAGCAATATCCTGTCGTGGTATCACTGCTTTTTGCCTCTAATGTTGGTATCATCATTACCTTCCTTGTCCAAAATCCTACCCACCCTAGTCCACTTAATGGTACCATTACAACAGTAAGCAACTACTACATCCAAAAAGGGCATTTCTAAACTAATGGAAGAGACGATTCTTCCAAAGGGGACTATAAATATTAAAGAAACTTTTCTTCCACCCAATACATGCCCCGACACAAATTAATTTATGATCGTGCATGGAATTAAAAACTAATGGTTCTCTAGAAAATATATACCAGCTATCATTTGACGTGAAAATCAAGCATTACAATCATGCACAATTGCAAAGAATTTTCTTTCGTTAATAATGAATTGTGGCAAGGAAACCTTACCTCCAATGCTTTTTGCAGCATCCTTAAGACTGCCAGAAAAATATTGCTGAAGCACACTCAAGCCCACATTTTTCTCTGCTGTACTTCGCTTTTTCTCTGTCTGCCTTCTTGATCTGCTCGTTCCCTAGAGTGTAAAGAACGTTAAAAGCTGAGTTCCAAAAATTTCTACATAGCCACTCCAAAAACATATAAATGATCCCTGCTGGTGGTTGAGTTTGCAATCAATTTAAAGAGCAGGATTGTGCTCTGGAAGCCTCGGGAAACAAGAACACATTTATTTTACAATAAAACTCTCACATACTCACTCGCACACACGTGCATGTATGCACAAGGACCATGGACAACACATTTATATACGTGCAATTGTAACTATACACATGAATAAAGACACGCATAGAGGAAGAAGGCGATGATATTGTCAATTGAAAAAAGCAATAAAAAGCAAACAGTCAAATACTAGAAAATCAGACTGTACCTAAAAAGAGAATAGCATCCAAAATACTCTCCACTTTTAAAAACAGCAACTTTTTTTTTTGTTTTTGCTTTTTCTTTTTTCGTTTTTTGTTTTGAACAACAGCAACTTACTAATCCATAACAAGACACCAGACCTGTATTACTTTCACTGACGAGAAAACAAGCACACATGTATTTTACGATTGCGTTTTTACAGCCACTGCAGAGCAAAAACAACAGAAACTAGTATATCATGCACCAACACTTAGATGAAGCATCTATTTATTAGTGTAAAACTAATGAAGAATGTCAATTAGAATAATACCTGTCCCTGAACACCATCTGTTTCAAATCCCTCGTTTCTTCTGTTAGATGCTTTCGAAGACAGCTCATCAACTGAGTTCAAGTCATTATCTGATCGTACCATTTGGGAACTTTCTCTGGACAGAGAAGGGAATTTTGAGACTGATTCCTTCTGAAATGCATCATTAGAGCCAGTCCCAGCTAATTCCATATCCGAAACTGTCCTCAAACTTTTGCAGATTCTTTGCATTGTACCAGAGAGGCTTGTTCAACAAAAGTTGTTGTTCTGAAGCCCCCTTCATATTGACAGGTAGAAAGAATTCCAGTATGTAGTCACAATCTCCCGTGTAGGTGCTCCTTAGCCTGATTGCAACAGCAGCATTTAAACCAAACTTGCGTGCATGATGAACAAGAGGATATTCATTTATATCATATGTCTTCACATCAGAAAAGAAAAAGGGAAGATTTGACTGAAGAGCTTTTCCAGCTAAACCTTGTCCCTGCTCAAGATGATGTTCCATACATGCATGTGCAAAACCTTGCATCAACCTGTCATTAACATAACAAGCAGTTTCCTCGATGCACAGTATGCATTTCTCATTTGCACTTGCTTTGCCATCTTTGGTACATACCCTTACAAATTCACCATCAGCTCCTTCACCGTAACAGCAAGGAATCCATGTAAGAGCCAGAGGCAATCTATGTGCATGACAAACAGCTCGCAAGACATCAATTATCTCCGCTAATGCATCTTTTTGGTTATTTGAAAGGCACTGCAAATAAAAGATTACCTTGTAAGAAATGAAAAATATCTAAAGTAAAGATATTTTCATACAACTACTTTCTCAATTTTTTATTTGTTTCGTCAAGGTAAGGGAATGAGTAAAAAAGTAGTCTAATTCAATTTTCTAATGGATACCTGGGGAACAAGGCGTGGGGATGAATTTGTCCTCAGATTCACAGCCTGCAATCATGTAGTTCAGGTAAGACACTTGAGATAAAAAGCATGCAATTTGTTCAAGCAGAAAAAAATGCTGAACAATATTAGCACACATTTGGAAATATATAGACACATTTGGAAGCATATATATATATATATATATATATAGTGGTGATCTTGACCAAATTGCTCAAAGCATATATCTGACAACACACATGAAATGGTTCAACAAAATTGCTACTGAGCAAATGATAAAATTAGGCTTTAAATTAATATACGTATGTAAGCACCATTCATGATTTTCAGAGGCACAAGCACCCAACAACTGATTAAGATTGGGAAAAGCCACCTAAAACAAAAGGATGGAACTACAATGACACAGATAGAAAGAAAACATATTTGAACTTTTTTTTTTAAGTAAAAAGGGAGAAGAAAACAAATTAGAACTTGAAGTATCCGCCATCCAGAGAACCTAGACAAAAGAAAACCAAATTCTAATAGGTGAAAATTGAAAGACAATCATAACCAATGTCTTAGCAAGGTTTTCCCAGAAAACACCTTAGACATTTGCTCTCCTCCTCATCCCTTCGCAGACACAAAATAAACTTAGCAAAGGAAAAGGTTACTGTTCATTAAAAACAATGGTGTCACGTTCAGTAAACATTCTCAGACACAAGTTTAAACAGAAACAACCAAAAAAGAGTTCATGCCACGTACATATGGAGAGTGAAACCAACCTGGAGGGCACGACATACAATTTCCATCTCCTTATCAAAATTAGCTTTCTCTTTTGTTGTGACGAGCTCCAACACAGCACAGCAGGGCATTGTAGGATCTGGCTCAAACACTGGTAGGGCAATAGAACCACAGGACCCGATGACTAAATGCATGCTCCACCCGTACATACTCATTTTTCTGATAATAACCAATATTTGAAGTCCACTCTGGAACTTTGGAGACAAACACACGTCCAGGAAGCCCAAGAACACAGCCCGGCCTCCCTTCTGCAGAGAAGGTGTACATCCTTGACACTTCACGATAGCCTGCTAGCATATGATCAAGCAAATAAGGCTGCTCAGAAGTGCTTAAGAACAACCTGGTCACCATGCTTCACTGGGAACCCAAACTTGCGCCAAAATGCCTCCACCAGAAGAATCTTTCACAAAGGATAATGCTCTCAGCATCTTCTCGTCGAGCGAACATCTAGTTGGTCTATAGATATTCACTACGTCCATCTGATTGTTTCCATTGAAAGGAAGCATTATTTTGTTTAGCAATTGAGCCATTGGAGACATTAGATTGTGGTGACACCTCGAACTGAGCACCCACAGGCTGAAACACAACCTTGTCACCAACGTTGAAGGAACTTTTCACTACGTTTAAGTTCCCACCAACTACAGTACCAGGAAGCCCCCCGACACTCTGATCAACAAAGTTTGAGGCATCCAAAGCCGCAAATGCGCCTGATGCAAGTGAAGACAACCCGTAGGTGGCAGACACCTGATCCGTCACTGCAGGGCTGTTGCACCACCCAGCATAAGAATCAAAACTCAGTAGCTCCGAGAAGTTAGTGAACACATCCTCTGGCACCACACTCCTCGTGCCACCGTTGAATGACGGGAAATTCTCCACCTGAGCGCTTGAAGGCGGCCAATACTCACTTTCCTTCTCTTTCGGTGAAAAGGGGTGTTCCATTTTTAGTATAAAAATCCAATCTAGGACAAGATTTTCGCTCTGCTAGAGTTCCCAAATACGACGGACGTTCAAAATTTCTCTATTCTCTCTCCCCACGCCTATACCAAGACCCTCACCATTTTTCACAAGTTGACCTTTCATTTGCTATATATGGTATGCCATCTACCAACTTCAAGACAAAGCCAAACTTTGTCAGCACAAACAAAGCCCTGCGCTACCCAGAAACTAAAATTACTTTCCCCAGCCTTCAGGTATTCAGGTTACAACAACTATCAACAATCAAGAAAACACACACGACCAAATAAATACCTTCATCAATAAGTAAAAGTTCAGAATGAAAGCTGACCCTAATAGTGAAGATATCAATACTCTCAACAGCCCTACTGCAAGAAATGGCCAGAGCTGATAATCAACGTAAGAAACGAAAATTCTGAGAGAGTTAAGCAATCAATTGGGCCAAATCAATCCGAAGCCGTCATCGAAAACAACCAAACGCGAATTTAAAGACCGATTCCGATTTCCCAATCACGAACCCAAGCCGAAATTTGAAAGCTTCCAGAATCACGCACCAACTCAACTCAAGACGCCAAAATCCCCTCGAAACTCGGATGCGTCCGTACCAAATTCCGTGGAGAGAGACACTTGTTTTAGAGCGAGACGAAGCAAAATCACAATTGCATAGCGAGTATTGACTGATTGAGTGACGTAGGTATGATTTTGGTAAGAAAATGGAAAACCCTAAATAGAAGGAAAATCCTTTTACTCCTTCTGGGCATTAACGGCAGTGGACAGTCCACATCACAGGAGAGAGAATCATTTCTTTGGTGTTTACCAAAAATGGAAGGCACTCGGTTTTATATAGAATTGTAGTTTTTTGTTTTTTTTTGTCTTTGAGTATTTACGTTATAATAATTTAAATTTGTTATTTTTAGCATGTTTTCAATGAAACTCTAGATCTTATTCACCGCTCTGCTAACGAATGAACTGAACAGGAATTTATTGGTTTGGCCAAAGTCATGGTGGTGTTTGGCGAAAAGGAAAAGAAAAAGACATCCATGAGGAAAATTGACGAAAGAAAACAAAAGGATGTAAAAGAGGAATTGGATTTTTAAAATTGAATCCAAAAAATAGTTGCTGTAGCTTTGTAGGAGGAAAAAATTGAAAATAAAAAAAGCTCCTTCGGAAATTGAAAATGGATTTTTACGGGCAGTCAGCAAATTTTAGAGAACTTTAATTCCTAAGCAGCCCTCTATCTTTTATAGCGTTTTTTTTATAAGGGTTAACGAGGAATATGATCTTTTTTTATTTGTAGGATTAAAACATAGCTGTAATTTGTGAATAATTTTTATATGTCTTAATATATATATGTATAAATATATTAATAACTATAATAATGACATTGTTAGTTTTGATTTATTTTTTTATAATAATTATAATGTATATATTTAAGATTTCAAATGGATTATGATATCATTATATTTAAAAAAACTTTAAAATTAAGGTGTTTATTACTTAAATTCAAATTAGTATTTGAAATAATGATTTTAAAATTTCCTAAAAAGATGAAATTTTTTATCGATAAGTTGGATTTATCTACAAATTAGAATTAAGGTGTTGTTATTAAATTAATAATATAGTTTTACTGACACTGTATTATTAAGTCTTTTTATGTGTCTTACTGGTTATATAATTGATATATTATTAAGTTAATGATACACAATAACATTCATTTCTTAAGACTTCAAGTTAATGATATTTCTTATTTTTTTGTGATATGTAATTATATTAATGATATAGTATTTATTAAGTCATTTTGTATATCTTATTATCATTAAGTTAATAATACATAATGATAATGATAGTCAATGACATTCATTTCATTTTTTTAAGACTTCAAGTGACAATGATAATACATCAATGTAATATATTAAAATAAGAAATATACGTGTATATTTTTTCCCTAATTAACTATTCAAAAAATAAGAAAATTTGTTATAAAAATTTAAATACATGATAATATTTAGTTAGAGGGTATTTTAGGGTTCTGAATATATGAAATTTTAAAAAATGAACATATAAGTTATATTTGCATAACGGAGACAAATATTAATTCACTCCTTAAAAAATGGATAGATTATGTAATTTTTACTTTTATAAAATTGACGTTCGTTTAGCAATAGAAGTCTTCGTTGGTTGCAAAGATTATAAAATCCACATTTCTATTAATATTTTCATCGAAATTATTTTGGAAGTACCAATATGAAAATAGGGGTGTCCTATTCTTTCTGCAGAATATCTTAAAATTTTCATGATAATATCCACGAATATCAATTTTTTGATTGAAATATCGATTTTTGTAAAAACTATGTTAAATGAAAAAAAAAAAATCATCCGTGCTTTATATTTGTTTTTCTAATTTACTTTTAAAATGTTATAAAATTCATGTTTTTTTTTATCTACTTTGTAAATGTAGTCTTTCATAAATTTATTTTCCAATATTATAAAACTCATGTTTTTTATTTACTTTTTACATGTAGTCTGCAGTCTTTTGATTCATGAGAAATTTTACACAATAGGATGGCAAAATTTGTGAGGTAGTAAGAGTACTGAAGGAGTACTTGAGAAGTGAAGAACATTGTATTGTTTCTTACTTTATAGCAACTTTATTCATTAGCATCGGGCTAACTCACAATTTGCTAAACATGGAAAGGAATTGGCTAGGAATCAAGAGATATACATGGCATATTTAGAATTATATAATAAAAAGCTATTCAAATTTTATATCTTGGTATCAATATTGTTTAAACCAAGAAAGGTGTTCTAGTACTGATCTTTGTATCTTGTATGAAACTATACATGTAATTAAATGTGACACCCGAGCATTTCTAATACATTAGAAATGTAATAACTTAAGGATTAAGTTAATTGAAAATATGTGTCACAAGGATTATAGTTTAATCCAATTTTTATGATAAAGTCTATAAAAGCAAAAGCAATTTTTAAGAGTAAAAATCATGCCATAGTCTTATACGAGAAAGAGAGGATATGAAAATAAGCTGAAAAGCTCAATTGTTATAAAATATGTTACAACAAATGTTAAGATAAAAATACAATTTAAGGAAAATACTATATAATAATATGAAAATTATACAATATTAAAATAATGCAGTGCAAGGGAGTACACTGATAAAATATGTAGTATGAAAATTACGCTACAAAAGAAATTGGACTTGTTAAGCTAAAACAGAATAAGAATAATACTATTTGGAGAATATGGATGAATAAGGAATACTATAGCATTATAAAAAATATACAAGTAGTATAAGAAAAAAACTGTTAGTATAAATTTAAACTGTATAAAGTTAGATAATATTGGAATTACATTATGCAATGGATGAAAATAAGTATGGGAGGTTGTGGGACCTCATGAATTTTACGAAAAGGAATACCAACAGTATAGAAAAAATATTATCAGTATAAATTTGGATTATGTAAAAAGTAATATGGGACCCACCTATGTGCCACCTTTATGGTTGAAAACTTGCCACCACACCCCTTGGGTCGCCAAATCAAATATTGTCAAATTACCCCAAATAATGGCAAGAGATGACTCATGGTGGTGAGTCATCAAAGTTATAAAAAAATAAAGTTTTGTTTACTTATTTAAGGAACCAAAAAAATGAAATAAAAATGTTCATCTTCTTCCTCCCAAAAACCGCCCTTCCCTAGGATTCCTCCTCTCAAATTTTTATGAGTCACAAGCCTCCAAGTTATGTGGTGGAGCAAATCAAGTATAAGGAGGAAGATTAAGGAGTTTTAAGGCAAAAATCCAAGTTTTACCTATTGTGCTAAAGGTTTTTATTCATGATTTGGGTGAGATTTTTATAAGGTGCATACCATGTGTTTGGTGAAATGTTTAAGAATATGGGATAGAATAAGTACACTATGGCATGGTTAATTAGTGTTTTTAGTAAGTGATGATGAGATTGAATGATAGGAAATATGATGTTAAGCTTTAAAAGGAAAGGTTTGAAAAACTTTGTTAAAATTTCAAAAAATAGCTAGTTTTCAAGAAATGATGATTTAGAGGGCCTTAGAGGCCAATTTATGTTTCAAGTAAGGTCTAGAATTTTCCAGCATAGTGAGGGAAACAACTTTTGTGAATAAAGTTTTGTAAAATTCCAAAAGGACTAAATTGCAAAGTTCGATGAAAATTCAATAGATTTAAAAATTAGCCAAAAAGTCCACCTTAACGTTAGAATTTGAGGAAAGTTAAAACATAAAAGTTGTAGAAATCATCAAAACTATTAAGAAAGCATGAACAGTTTGTCAAAATTCTGCTCGGTTGAGGAATTATGAATTTTACGAAATTTTGAGCACAAAATTTTATGAAATGAAAACGTTATGAAATCTTTAGAATTCAACCATGGTGCTTTTGTAAGTTTTTTTCCTTGTGAAAAATTGAACATTTTGGTATAACATGATTGTTTTTGGTTTCAGGGACAAAAATGTAAAGATTTTTGTGTTTCGAGCCAAAACGGTAAAATTGTATGAAACTGGGTTTTCACCAAAGAACATTAGGTTCCTACACTACTGTGAGTAGTGAGAAATCATAGATGCTAAGTTTTAAAAGATTTGAAGTTTAGTCAAGGATAGAATGAAAAAAAAAAAGTTAAGGACGAAAATGTAAAGATTTTCGTATTACGGGTTAAAACTGTAAAGTTTTGACAAAAAAAATTAATTGAAAGAAAAACCATTATTTTTGTTTTTTGCAATATTATGAGATATAAAGAAATGAAAGTTATGTTTTAACGAGTTTCGTAAGTTTTTAAAGACCTATCAAGGGCAAAATAGTCATTTTATGAAAATGGGCAAAACGGACCCGAAACACCCAATGACAGGAAACGTTCCTTAGTGGGAATTTTTCATAATACGTAGGTAATGGAACTATAAGGTTAAGCAATGAGTTTTGTAAAGTTACAAAATGGACGAAAAACCCGTTAAGGGTAAAAACGTCATTTTTAAGAAAACGACTAAAACGGAGTCGAACACTCCGAATTAGCAAAATGCTCTTAGACAAAAAATGTTTTGTAATACATTAAGTAATGAAACCACCAATGAAACAGGAAATTTAACTAAGGGACGCTTAAGAACAAAGGTAACCGGTAGGTTACAAAGTCAAGTAAAGAAAGAGGTAACCTGGTAGGTTACAGAGCTAAGCAGAAAGAATGGTAACCTGGTGGTTATGTAATTAAGCAAAGGGAAAGGTAACCCGATGGGTTATAAAAAATTAAGTAAAGAGAAGGGTAAACCGATAGGGTACCAAGTTAAGCTAAAAGGAAAGAATGATTAATATTTAAGTTTTATTATCAATCGAGTAGATTGATAAAAAAAAAGTTAACTGATAAGTCGACTGTCGTTTGATCAGGACACAGAAGTCGACTACTTGAAGGAAAATGAATGAAATAAGGAACGCTAGAGCGTTATCCAAGTAAGTTCAAATCTCACCTATAGCATGAAGAAAATTATTTTCTAATGCATTTTATATATGTTTGCAAACGTGTTTGCAAATGTTATACAAGTTGTTTATAAAGTATGTTTGCATTTGTTATGCAAAAAATTTTAAAGTTTAAACAAGATTTGCAATGAGTTTGCAATTATTATGTTAAAGTATTTTTGCATTTCATATGTATAATGGTTTTTTTAAAAGTTCAAGTTATGATTTTCAATGTATTTAAAACATGCTTGCATGTGAAATGCACAAAGTTTTAAAGATAACAAGTTATGATTTGTAAATGTGTTTGCATATGATGTGATTAGGGGTGAACGGTGGGCGGTTTGATGGTTTTTAGGCGGGTGCAGTGCGATTTTTTTTGGATGACGGGTTGGCAATTAACCAACCCACAAATCGCCCACCACATGGCGGGTGGTTTTGGTTTGGTTTTGGGTGGTTGCGGGCGGGTTGAGGCGGTTTAGACCTATGCTATTGCCCAATGTAATTTTTTGGACTTTTTTTTAGAAAGTGAAGAAAATTTGTAGAAAATATAAGATGATAATACATAAAGCATTCCCAACAAGTTTGATGCTTAAAGACAGTGACCATATTCAAAAGTATAAATTAAGAAACATAATCATTCACTGCAACAAGAAACATCAACTACATATAAAGTGATGAACAAAGTCAAGAGTCCATAAAAATTAAAGCCTATTCACAGGGTTCGAAAATAATAGAATGCTACAAATGAAATGATGAACAAAGTCAAATGTTCTTTTTCTTTTAGGGCTTTTTCTACTAACTTACTTGATTTGAATTTTGATCACTTCACAAAATAATAGGAGAATTTTCAGTTTCTAATGTGTCAAGAGGCAGCCGAGCCCATGCTTGAAGTGTTAGATTGTTCAATCATCTCTAAAATAAGAATAAAATCAAATAAATGATAAGTTTTTTTAAAAATATATATAGGCGGACGGGTGCGGGTTGAACCCGCCCTCAAAAACTTAAAACCAAACCCGCCCACCGAATATATTGGTGGGTGGGTTCAACCCGCCCACCAGTGGGTTGCTAACGCAAACCCGCTTTTTTTGAGATGGACGGGCACGGGCGCGGGCGGTTGGCGGGTGTGGGGCGGTTTTTGTACAACCCTAGATGTGATTGTTGGAAAAATAGTATGCAGCAAAATTTTAAAAATTTTATATCATAATATTTTCCAAAACACAAGTTTGACACGCTATATGCATGAATAACCAAATCTTACTAACATTTGAATGCCGAAAAACTCCTACAATCCGTGAAGAGAAGTAATGTTTCAGAAGAGCCTCAACCAACTGGTCTTCTTTGCTATTCTCTATATATGATTGAAGTGAGTGTGGGCTCACACGTATAGCTCTTCCTCCAGGTGACTCTCCTTGCAACCAATTGAGAGAACCCAAAGCTAGTGTTTGTGATTTGTGAACAAGAGCTCTCAGGGAGTTTTCAAATTCTCACCAGTAGAGTATTACTCTTAATCTCTCAATTGATCTTAATAACTTATAAGATTCACTCCCGAATTATAGAGGTTGGGTCTAGGGTCAGTCCTTATCAGATAAGGTCTCAAAAATTCGAATCAGAATCAAATTCGGATCACTATCTGATGAAATATGCGTGAAAACGCGTGATTTTTTTTTTTTTTTTGCGCATAGGCAAGCCGATTGTCTAATAGGCAGACCGAACTTGCCCCATCGACAAGCCGAACTTGAGTATCGGCATGCCAAGCTGCCGACAAAAAAAATGTCAGCGAATCTTTTATTTTTCACCCAAGATTTTATAGGATAAAGTCTCAGTTTTGATTCAAATAACCCAATAGAGAAGTTATCTAATTAAAACAACTTTATCTAAATAATCTCTAGGAAAATAAATGAATTCCCAATAATTCTACAAGTTTATCTTGATGTTGATTTAATTTATTCAAAATTAAATCAACTAATAAACAGACAAGAATTATCCGATCCCAATAATTCAACAAGTTTATCTTGAATTAATTTGGTCACAAAATTAATTCAACTGATAAACAAACATGAATTATTTGATTCTTTCAAATTTCAACCAATCTAATAAATCTGATATAAGTTACCAATTATTGGAAAAGCACGTTGTATCGTTACAGGATGTTGTGAGCTAGCAAAGGGGACCAAATGGACCTATATAGTTCAAGCTCCTGATAGTTATGAAACCTAATATCCCAGATATACATTTCATAATTATCAACTCCAACGCTACTCCACTAAAAGCTTGGAGCTGCACTCTCGAACTATATAGAATTACAAAGCCCGTATAGCTAAGTCTCCATGATATATCATAGTGTATCATATCCCCATAGGATTATCCATAACCAGCTTAAGGACAAGTTCTGTCTTACCTTTTCGATTATTTTTATCTTACATTCCATTATCTCACCATCGAAAAACTTACCATCTAAAGACAGTATACCATTCGGTTGCACATATGTATCCAAATGATTGAGCACTCCAGTTTTTCAATTACAGGATAACGCATATAAGAGGATATCACTACTCCTAAAGACAAGCTATGGATTCCAAATCTATGAATAACAGGTCTACGCTATCAAGAGTCATGCCTCCAACGTACTGGTATCCATACCACTATTAAAATATGGGTATTACCCTTTGATATATCAAAAGACACAAGTCATGACAACGGGCCCACTATTCATCTCAAGATTAAGATATAATACAAAAGATTGTCTAAAGTGAATCGATTTGTCGAGACAGAATTATTAAGGTTAAGCAATGAGGTTAAGCAATGAGTTTTGTAAAGTTATAAAATAGGCAAAAAACCCGTTAAGGGTAAAAATGTTATTTTTAAGAAAAGGACTAAAACAGAGTCGAACACTCCGAATTAGCAAAACGCTCTTAGACGAAAAATGTTTTGTAATACATTAAGTAATGAAACCACCAATGAGATAGGAAATTTAACTAAGGGACGCTTAAGAACAAAGGTAACTGGTAGGTTACAAAGTCAAGTAAAAAAAGAGGTAACCTAGTGGGTTACAGAGCTAAGCAGAAAGAATAGTAACCTGGTGGTTATGTAATTAAGCAAAGGGAAAGGTAACCCGGTGGGTTACAAAAAATTAAGTAAAGAGAAGGGTAAACCGATAGGGTACCAAGTTAAGCTAAAAGGAAAGAATGGTTAATGTTTAAGTTTTATTATCAATCGAGTAAATTGATAAAAAGAAAGTTAACTGATAAGTTGGTTGTCGTTTGATTAGGACACAGAAGCCGACTACTTGAAGGAAAAGGAATGAAATAAGAAACGCTAGAGCATTATCCAGGAAAGTTCAAATCTCACCTATAGCATGAAGAAAATGATTTTCTAGTGCATTTTATATATGTTTGCAAACGTGTTTGCAAATGTTATACTAGTTGTTTATGTTAGACATGTATGCTCTAAGGAGTAAAAATGTAATACGTTTTTGGAGACATTTTTATCAATAAAGAATTTATTCATTTATATATACCAAATATTGTCCTCTTTACGTTCATATTCGTTGAATGTATGATAAGCAAATAGTAGTCTGAGACTGTCAGTCTAAACCTTAAGAGTTGGGCATATGATGGACTGATTATGCGGAAGACACGATTCTTAAGGTGATGGTCTAAAATATATGATCCACATTCGAGGGAATAAAGTTGGGCGCTTTATTCATGTAAAGATTGTTATGTTGTCTATATCACTTTTGGGAGATGGTTTGTCTTGACCATCGGAGTTGGACTCCATGAATAGAAACATTGGCATGTTGTCATAGGTGACGATGTGTTGGATCGGGACATAAAGTGAAATGATTTGGATTAATAATTTTGTCTTGGCAAATCGATTCACTTTAGACAATCATTTGTATTGTATCTTAATCCTGAGATGAATAATGGGCCCGTTGTCTCGACTTGTGTCTTTTGATGTACCAATGGGTGACTCCCACATCTCTATAGTGGCATGCATGCCGGTACGTTGGAGGCATGACTCTTGATAGCGTAGACTTGTTATTCATAGATATGGAATCCATAGCTCCTCTTTAGGAGTAATGATATCCTCTTATATGCGTTGTCCTGTAATTGGAAAACTGGAGCGCTCAACCATTTGGATACATAGGTGTAACCGAATGGTATACTATCTTTAGATGGTAAGTTTTCTAATTGTGAGACAATGGAACGTAAGATAAAAATAATCGGGAAGGTAAGACAGAACTTATCCTTAAGCCGATTATGGATGATCATATGGGGATGCGATACACTATGATATGTCATGGAGACTTAGCTACACGAGCTTCGTAATTCTATAAAGTTCGAGAGTGCAGCTCCAAGCTTTTAGTGGAGTAGTGTTGGAGTTGATAATTGTGAAATGTATATCTGGGATATTGGGTTTCATAATTATCATGAGCTTGAACTTTATAGGTCCATTTTGGTCCCCTTTGCTAGCTCATAAAATCCTGTAACGACACGGCGTGCTTTTCCAATAATTGGTGACTTATGTCGGATTTATCAGATTAGTTTAAAATTGTAAGAATCAAATAATTTATGTCTGTTTATTGGTTGAATTAATTTTGTAAGAAATTAATTCAAGATAAACTTGTTGAATTATTGTGATCAAATAATTCTTGTCTGTTTATCGGTTGATTTAATTTTGGATAAATTGGATCAAGATAAACTTGTAGAATTATTGTGAATTAATTTATTTTCTTAGAGATTATCTTGATAAAGTTTGTTTTGATCAGATATCTTTTCTATTGGGCTATTTGAATCAAAACTGAGACTTTATCCTTTAGAATCTCGGGTAGAAAATAAAAGATTCGTGAAGATTTTTTCTCGGCAGTTCGGCCTACCGGATGACGTGTTCGGCCTGCCGAACTGGCCAGTTCGGCCTGCCGAACTGGCCAGTTCGGCCTACTGATCAGACAGTTCAGCCTGCCTATCAGCGCACATAAGATTACGCGTTTTTCACGCGTATCTTATCAGATATTGATCCGAACTTGATTCTGTTTCGATTTTTTGAGACCTAATCTGATATGGACTGACCCTAGGACCAATAGGTATAAAAAGGGAGTGAGTCTAATGATTTACTACGAGATCAATTTGAGAGATTAAGAGTGATACTCTTCTAGTGAGCATCTGTAAACTCCCTGAGAGCTTTTGTTCACAAATCACGAACACTAGTTTTGGGTTCTCTCTATTGGTTGGAAGGAGAGTCACCGGTGGAAGAGCTGTACGTGTGAGCCCACACTCACTCCAGTTGTGGATAGAGAATAGCAAAGAAGACCAGTTGGTTGAGGTTCTTCAGGAACGTTACTTCTCTACACAGGTCGCGGAGGTTCTTCGGCACACTGAGGTTAGTAAGATCTGTTTAATTTATACATATAACATGTCAAACTTGTATTTTGGAAAATACTCTGACGAAAAATTTTTTAAAATTCCGCTGCGCACTTTGTTTCCAACAATTGGTATCAGAGCCGAGGTTTTACATAAATTTGCAAGTTTATGATCATGATATATGCATAAATTTTGTGATCTTAGTCTCTCCTATGCTTGAATTAAATTTTATAGAAAGATGGCACTCTAGGTTTCTATATAATATATATGTTGTCATGGATTATGTGGTGAATGTTTATTAATTAATTATGGTTGATTAAATTGTTGTTTAATTATTTATTAATTAATTAATACCGGTTATGGTTCCTTAGAGGTTAGAATGTGTATCTAGGTTTTTCATGTAATTAGATAGCGGACTATCATCTCCGTCTAGGAATTGTTATTTAATTTTTTAATTTGTAAGAATTTTGTAATTAAATAATTATTCGGAGAAGACGGAACGAGAAGTCGGATCTTAAAGATTGATGATGGCGCCTCCAGGTATTTCCTGAGTCTCTAATTTTATGTTTTTGAATTGTTGAAAATGAAATTGATAAATTGCATTAAAATTGTATTTTCTGGATTAAGGTATTTTCTGCTCGGTCGGCATGCCGGACCTCACAGTTCGGCAGGCCGAAGGTCACAAATCGGCAGGCCGGACGTACGGTCCGGCAAGCCGACAGTGGGGCAGAAATTTTGGTGCTCTGCTGGCAGGCCGAACCTTCATGTTCGGCAGGCCGAACCTCCATGATCGGTAGGCCGATCACCTAGATCGGCCTGCCGACCGAGAGCTGCCAGGTGTCCAAAAAGGTGCAATTTTTCTAATGCAGTTTTAATTTTATTTTTGGGACAATTTTGAGAAACATTAAATTTGGATATGACCGGAAATATGAAGTATTCGATTCATACGTGATTGAAGACTTGAAGATGGAAATTACATGAAGAAGGATACAGCTTGAGAATTCAAGGATGAAGAATCGATAAATGTCTCGATTATTCTCTTGTAATCTTAGTTTTTCTATTCTCTAGGGTGGAACCATAATATTACGGTTATTATTATTATTATGCTTGTAGCTTTGCTTGATTGCTTTGCTTGTTTGCATTATAATATGATTTACCATGTATATTGATAACATGCCATATAGAATAGGGAGTGCCGCTCATATTAAAATTATTCATGCATAATTTTAAAATAAAACCTTGACTTCAAAAGATTGAGTGGGAGAAGGTTTTCGAAGAGAGAACCTAAGGCCTCCATCGTTGGTCCATAGGAAGAACATGGTGGTCCCGACCCCTAGGAAGGGATTTCTATCATGTACCAGATTGGATCTCTGAAAGGATAAGGTATTTTAGTATGATTTATGGTTGCACACCCCTAGGTGGTGATTATAAATCATGGATAAAATATTGAAACGGTGGTTATACACTCATGTTAATTTTATTATTAACCTCCCCTAGGAGCTCTGTTAATAAAATTAATGGCCAAAGAAACGATTATTAGTATATGCTAGATCATACGGGTCCTGGATGGCATATACTAATCAGGAGGGGATCCGTATTCCTTATTGAATTTGGCATGACTCCCCTAGGAGCTTGTTGAATTCTGAGTTGGGAATTATCATTGTAAGGTTGTGATATTTTCAAGGTTTTGACACATAAACACATTTGTATGATTTTACATGATTGTGTTATCTTACTAAATTATTATATATGTTTGCTTATGTTTGGTATATGATTCTTTATTGTAGATTGAAAATGTCTAAAAACGCTTTATCATCGATACTTGACAAAAATCAATTAACCGGTGAGAACTATAATGATTGAAAACGGAACCTGGACATCGTCCTATCCTTTGAGAAACTGAAATATATTCTGACAACTCCTTGTCCTCCCGAGCCTACGGGAGACTCAAGTAATGAGCAATTCCAAGCGTAGGACCGCTGGAAAGATGCTAATGATCAAGCCTGCTGCTATGTTATGGCTAGCATGAACAACGTGCTACAGGCTCAACATCAAGATTATGAGACTGCGAAGCAGATCTTGGATAATCTTGAGGACATGTTTGGAGGCCAGGCCATAACAAAGCGGCAAGGGGCGCTTCGGAAACTCTTAAACTGTAGACAGAGACCGGGGACATCTGTAAAGGAGCACATGATGTTGGTCATGGGCTACCTCGCTGAGGCACAAACCAATGGAGCCGACATCGATGCTAAAACTCAGATGACTATGGTCTTTGAGACTCTATCTAAGGAATTTATTCCGTTTAGAGCTACTTTTAATTTGAGCAATAGACGGGATATGACCTTGACAGAACTGATGAAACAGTTACAGGAGTTTGAACTGCTGATCAGGGAGTCTCCTGCTGGTGGAGAGGCCAACATGGTAGCTGCTTCTGGTTCCAATTCTAAACTCTGGAAATGGAAAGAAGCAACGGGCCAAAAGTGGGAAGTCTTCTATTCCTATTGCTACCAAGAGCAAGAAGAAGAAGAAGAAGAACCCAAAGAAGCTTAAGTGCTTCTTTTGTGGTAAGGTCGGGCATATAAAGAAGCATTGCAAGGACTTCCTTTCCAAGGGAGGTAGGTGTGATCTTCTATATTTAGAAACTTGTTTGGTTGAGGAATCCAGTGACATTTGGTTCATAGATTCCGGTGCAACTAATCATGTTTGAGTTTCTCTGCAGGGATTCAAAGAAACGAAAAGTCTACTTCGTGAAGACTTAACGCTTCGGATGGGCGATGGATCCTTGGTCTCAGCGGAAGCAGTGGGAGATGTCCATCTTTATTTTGATAATTATAGGAATTTAATTTTGCGAGATTGTTTTTATGTTCCTAAATTTAAAAGAAATTTAATTTCTGTATCTTCTTTATTTAAAGACTCCTACGTGGTATCTTTTAATAAAAAAGTGGTGATTCGTAAAAACAAGTCTTTTATCTGTTCTGGATGGATGCAAAATAATCTATATTTTATCAAACCTAAGATGGACTTATTGCTTAATGCTGAGATAAATGATAATGACTCTAAAAGACTTAAAACTTCTCACTCTAATAAGACTTATCTTTGGCATTTACGCCTTGGTCATATTAACCTGAATAGGATTCAAAGGTTGGTAAGGGATGGACCTTTAAGTCACTTAAAGGTGGAATCTATACCTCAATGTGAGTCTTGTTTGGAAGGTAAAATGACCAAAAGACCATACGGGTCTAAGGGCAATAGGGCCGAAGGGGTTCTAGAACTTGTGCATAGTGATGTTTGCGGACCGATGAACATCCGGGCACGAGGAGGGTATGAGTACTTCGTCACTTTCATTGACGATTACTAAAGATATGGGTATGTGTACCTAATGCACCACAAAAGCGAAACTTATGATAAGTTCAGGGAGTTTCGGGCTGAAGTGGAAAAGCAATTGGGTAAACCTATAAAGGCACTTCGATCTGATCGAGGTGGGGAATACCTTTCTGATGAGTTCTTGGAACACTTGTTAGAGAATGGGATTTTATCCCATTTGACTTGCGCCGAGCACTCCAGCAGCAGAATGGCGTAGCGGAGAGAAGGAATAGGACTTTGTTGGACATGATTCGGTCCATGATGAGTTATTCATCATTGCCTTTATCCTTTTGGGATATGCACTACAAACCGCATGTTATCTTTTGAACAATGTGCCTTCAAAATCGGTCCCTAAAACTCCTCACGAGTTGTGGACAAGACAGAAGACATCCTTAAACCATATTCGCATATGGGGATGTCCAGCTCATGTCCTGTTTAAGGATCCGAATAAGTTGGAAGCACGTTTAGAAGTTTGCGTGTTTGTAGGATATCCAAAAGGGACTAAAGGGGGTTATTTTTATAACCCAAAGGAAAATAAAGTCGTGGTTTCAACTAATGCAACTTTCCTTGAAGAGAGTTACATGAACGACTTTAAACCTCGAAGCAAAGTGGTGCTTGAGGAGTTGAGGGGTGATCCGTTTACTCCGGAGGTTCCGAATGAAACCATTCCGATCAGTGTAGAAAAACCAAACAAACATAACCAACAACCTCAGGGGCTTCGGCGTAGTGGGAGGATCGGGCGTCAACCTGAAAGGTATATGTTCAATGGGGAAGTCTTTTTGGCTGAACCGGATAAACATGACAGGGATCCTTATACTTACGCAGAAGCCATGGAGGATGTTGATTCAAGACTCTGGACAGAGGCCATGAACATAGAGATGAAGTCTATGGAGACTAATCGGGTCTGGGAGCTTGTGGATCTTCCCGAAGGGGTAAAACCCATAGGGTGTAAGTGGATCTACAAGAGGAAAAGAGGAGTGGATGGAAAGGTCGAAACCTTTAAGGCTAGACTGGTAGCTAAGGGTTATACGCAAAAGGAAGGAATCGATTATGAGGAAACCTTTTTCTCCTGTAGCCATGCTTAAGTCCATCCGGATTCTCTTGTCCATAGCTGCCGCTCTCGACTACGAGATTTGGCAGATGGATGTCAAGACGGCTTTTCTGAATGGCTATCTTGATGAGTCCATTTATATGGAACAACCAGACGGGTTCAAGGTCGCGGGTCAAGAGGGTAAGGTTTGTAAGCTGCTAAAGTCTATTTATGGACTTAAGTAGGCTTATCGTTCTTGGAACATAAGATTTGATCAAGTGATCAAGACTTATGGGTTCTCACAAAATGTGGATGAACCATGTGTTTACAAACACATAAAGGATGGGAAGGTGGTTTTTCTACTACTCTATGTAGATGACATTCTGCTAATTGGCAATGACGTTGGGGCATTGTCATCGGTCAAATTATGGTTGACCAAGCAGTTTGACATGAAGGACTTAGGTGAGGCTAATTTTGTTCTCGGTATCCAGATCTTTCGGGATAGGAAGAACAAAATGATAGCTTTGTCACAGGCCAGCTACATAGATAAAATTCTCAGGAGGTTTGCAATGCAGGATTCCAAGAAAGGTGGGCAACCATCTAGGTCTGGAATTACTCTTTCTAAGAAAGACTCTCCAAAGTCTTATGAGGAAAGAGAATACATGAAGAAGGTGCCTTATGCTTCGGCGGTGGGTAGTCTCATTTATGCCATGCTTTGCACTCGACCGGATATTAGCTATACGGATGGGATTGTGAGTCGATTTCAGGCGGATCCAGGACCGAACCATTGGGTTGCGGTAAAGCATATTTTCAAGTACCTAAGAAGGACTCGAGGGTATATGCTTTTGTATTCGGGTGAGGATTTAACTCCTCTAGGATACACTGATTTGGATTTTTAATCCTGCCTGGATTCTAGGAAATCGACTTCGGCGTTTGTGTTTACTCTAGGTGGCGGTGCCATCAGTTGGAGAAGTGCGAAGCAAGATTGCACTTCGGATTCAACGATGGAGGCCGAGTATGTGGCGGCTAGTGATGCTTCGAAAGAAGCAGTGTGGCTCCGCAAGTTCCTTGGGGATCTTGAGGTAGTTCCTGGTATGGATAAGGCGGTATCACTGTACTGTGATAACAGTGCGGCGGTAGCTAATGCTAAGGAACCAAGATTTCACAAGAAGAGTAAGCATATTGATCGGAAGTATCATGTGATAAAGGACTTCGTTGAGAGCGGGCATGTCTCGGTATGCAAGATCGCGTCAGAGGACAATTTAGCTGATCCATTCACGAAGACACTTACTGGGAGACTCTTCGAGAGGCATGTGGAAGCTATGGGGATGCGAAATTTACAGTATTTACTCACTTAGTGCAAGTGGGAGATTGTTAGACATGTATGCTCTAAGGAGTAAAAATGTAATACGTTTTTGGAGACATTTTTATCAATAAAGAATTTATTCATTTATATATACCAAATATTGTCCTCTTTACGTTCATATTCGTTGAATGTATGATAAGCAAACAGTAGTCTGAGACTGTCAGTCTAAACCTTAAGAGTTGGGCATATGATGGACTGATTATGCGGAAGACACGATTCTTAAGGTGATGGTCTAAAATTTATGATCCACATTCGAGGGAATAAAGTTGGGCGCTTTATTCATGTAAAGATTGTTATGTTGTCTATATCCCTTTTGGGAGATGGTTTGTCTTGACCATCGGAGTTGGACTCCATGAATAGAAACATTGGCATGTTGTCATAGGTGACGATGTGTTGGATCGGGACATAAATTGAAATGATTTGGATTAATAATTTTGTCTTGGCAAATCGATTCACTTTAGACAATCATTTGTATTGTATCTTAATCCTGAGATGAATAATGGGCCCGTTGTCTCGACTTGTGTCTTTTGATGTACCAATGGGTGACTCCCACATCTCTATAGTGGCATGCATGACGGTACGTTGGAGGCATGACTCTTGATAGCGTAGACTTGTTATTCATAGATATGGAATCCATAGCTCATCTTTAGGAGTAATGATATCCTCTTATATGCGTTGTCCTGTAATTGGAAAACTGGAGCGCTCAACCATTTGGATACATAGGTGTAACCGAATGGTATACTATCTTTGGATGGTAAGTTTTCTAATGGTGAGACAATGGAACATAAGATAAAAATAATCAAAAAGGTAAGACAGAACTTGTCCTTAAGCCGATTATGGATGATCATATGGGGATGCGATACACTATGATATGTCATGGAGACTTAGCTACACGAGCTTCGTAATTCTATAAAGTTCGAGAGTGCAGCTCCAAGCTTTTAGTGGAGTAGCGTTGGAGTTGATAATTGTGAAATGTATATCTGGGATATTGGGTTTCATAATTATCATGAGCTTGAACTTTATAGGTCCATTTTGGTCCCCTTTGCTAGCTCACAAAATCCTGTAACGACACGGCGTGCTTTTCCAATAATTGGTGACTTATGTCGGATTTATCAGATTGGTTTAAAATTGTAAGAATCAAATAATTCATGTCTGTTTATTGGTTGAATTAATTTTGTAAGAAATTAATTCAAGATAAACTTGTTGAATTATTGTGATCAAATAATTCTTGTCTGTTTATCGGTTGATTTAATTTTGGATAAATTGGATCAAGATAAACTTGTAGAATTATTGTGAATTAATTTATTTTCTTAGAGATTATCTTGATAAAGTTTGTTTTGATCAGATATCTTTTCTATTGGGCTATTTGAATCAAAACTGAGACTTTATCCTTTAGAATCTCGGGTGGAAAATAAAAGATTCGCAGAGATTTTTTCTCGGCAGTTCGGCCTGCCGGATGACGTGTTCGGCCTGCCGAACTGGCCAGTTCGGCCTGCCTATCAGCGTACATAAGATTACGCGTTTTTCACGCGTATCTTATCAGATATTGATCCGAACTTGATTCTGTTTTAATTTTTTGAGACCTAATCTGATATGGACTGACCCTAGGACCAATAGGTATAAAAAGGGAGTGAGTCTAATGATTTACTATGAGATCAATTTGAGAGATTAAGAGTGATACTCTTCTAGTGAGCATCTGTAAACTCCCTGAGAGCTTTTGTTCACAAATCACAAACACTAGTTTTGGGTTCTCTCTATTGGTTGGAAGGAGAGTCACCGGTGGAAGAGCTGTACGTGTGAGCCCACACTCACTCCGGTTGTGGATAGAGAATAGCAAAGAAGACCAGTTGGTTGAGGTTCTTCTAGAACGTTACTTCTCTACACAGGTCGCGGAGGTTCTTCGGCACACTGAGGTTAGTAAGATCTGTTTAATTTATACATATAACATGTCAAACTTGTATTTTGGAAAATACTCTGATGAAAATTTTTTTAAAATTCCGCTGCGCACTTTGTTTCCAACAGTTTATAAAGTATGTTTGCATTTGTTATGCAAAAAATTTTAAAGCTTAAAACAAGATTTGCAATGAGTTTGCAATTATTATGTTTAAAGTATATTTGCATTTTATATGCATAATGGTTTTTTTAAAAGTTCAAGTTATGATTTTCAATGTATTTAAAATATGCTTGCATGTGAAATGTACAAAGTTTTAAAGAGAACAAGTTTTGATTTGTAAATGTGTTTGCATATAATGTGATTGTTGGAAAAATAATACGTAGTGAAATTTTAAAAATTTTATATCAGAGTATTTTTCAAAACACAAGTTTGACACGCTATATGCATAAATTAACCAGATCTTACTAACGTTTGAATGCCGAAGAACTCCCGCAATCCGTGAAGAGAAGTAACATTCCAAAAGAACCTCAACCAACTGGTCTTCTTTGCTATTCTCTATCCACGATCGGAGTGAGTGTGGGCTCGCACGTACAGCTCTTTCTCTAGGTGACTCTCCTTCCAACCAATTGAGAGAACCCAAAGCTAGTGTTTGTGATTTGTGAACAAGAGCTCTCAGGGAGTTTTCAGATTCTCACCAGTAGAGTATCACTCTTAATCTCTCAATTGATCTTAATAACTTATAAGATTCACTCCCAACTTATAGAGGTTGGGTCTTATCAGATAATGTCTCAAAAATTCGAATCAGAATTAAATTTGGATCAATATCTGATGAAATCTACGTGAAAATGCGTGATTTTTTTTCCGTGCATAGGCAAGCCGATCTATCTAATAGGTAGGCCGAACTTGGCCCATCGACAGGCCGAACTTGAGGATTGGCATGCCGAACTACAGACAAAAAAAATCTCAGCGAATCTTTTATTTTTCACCTGAGATTCTACAGGATAAAGTCTTAGTTTTGATTCAAATAACCCAATAGAGAAGTTATCTAATTAAAACAACTTTATCTAAATAATCTCTAGAAAAATAAATGAATTCTTAATAATTCTACAAGTTTATCTTGATGTTGATTTAATTTATTCAAAATTAAATCAACTGATAAATAGACCAGAATTATCTGATCCCAATAATTCAACAAGTTTATCTTGAATTAATTTTGTCACAAAATTAATTCAACCGATAAACAGACATGAATTATTTGATTCTTCCAAATTTCAACCAATCTAATAAATCTAACATAAGTCACCAATTATTGAAAAAGCACGCTGTATCATTACAGGATGTTGTGAGCTAGCAAAGGGGACCAAATGGACCTATATAGTTCAAGCTCCCGATAATTATGAAACCCAATATCCCAGATATACATTTCATAATTATCAACTCCAACGCTACTCCACTAAAAGCTTGGAGCTACACTCTCGAACTATATAGAATTACGAAGCCTAAATAGCTAAGTCTCCATGACATATCATAGTGTATCATATCCCCATAAGATTATTCATAACCGGCTTAAGGACAAGTTCTGTCTTACCTTCCTGATTATTTTTATCTTACATTCCATTATCTCACCATCGGAAAACTTACCATCCAAAGACAGTATACCATTCGGTTACACCTATGTATCCAAATGGTTGAGCGCTCTAGTTTTTCAATTACAAGATAACGCATATAAGAGGATATCACTACTCCTAAATATGAGCTATGGATTCCATATCTATGAATAACAGGTCTATGCTATCAAGAGTCATGTCTCCAACGTATTGGCATGCATACCACTATTAAAATGTGGGTGTTACCCTTTGGTACATCAAAAGACACAAGTCAAGACAACGGGCCTACTATTCATCTCAAGATTAAGATACAATACAAAAGATTGTCCAAAGTGAATCGATTTGTCAAGACAGAATTATTAATCCAAATCAATTCACTTTATGTCTCGATCTAACACATCGTCACCTATGGCAATGTGCCAATATTTCTATTCATGGAGTCCACTTCCGATGGTCAAAACAAACTATCTCCCAATAGGAATATAGACAACATAACAATCTTTATATGAATAAAGCGCCCAGTTTTATTCCCTCGATTGCAGATCTTATGATTTAGACCATCACCTTAAGAATCGTGTCTTCTGCATAATCTGTCCATCATATGCCCAATTCTTAAAGGTTTAGACCGACAGTCTCAAACTTTTATTTGCTTTACATTCAACAAATATGAACGTAAAGAGGACAATGTTTGGTACATTAATAATAAATAAATTCTTTATTGATAAAAATGTCTCTAAAAACATATTACATTTTTACTCCTTAAGGCATACATGTCTAACAGTGATAGCATGTGTTATGCTCACTAAAGTTAATAAAAAGGTAAAGTAAAGATAAAAAAGAAAGTTTCGTATCAACCTCCTTGATGTGAGGCATACAAGTAAAGTTAAAGTTTGACCTCCTTGATATGAGGTACATGACCTCAGTGTTCAATGGTCTCAAGTCTTCCACAACAGAAGCATCATGTTTATGATCTCATGATTAATGATGTTGGTACGAACAGTAAAGTTTACAAGATAGGGAAAGTTAAGAAACAAAGATAGAAAGTTTAAGTAAGAAAAGAATGTTCATAAAACACTCACAAGCGAAAGTTCATAATTGAGCATAAATAAAAACATGCATTTTGATTTTGCTTGTTTTCCTTGTTATGAAATATTTATATGCTATGAAAAATATTCTGAGGAATGTTTTATATTAAGTGTTTATGAAAAACATTTTCACGTTTACAAGAAAAAGTTTATAAATGACATTTTATGAAAAACGTTTCAGAAATGTTTTATGGAAAACTGTTATAAAAAAATATTTCAGAAATGTTTTATGAAATACGTTTATGAAAAATGTTTTCAGAAATGTTTATGAAAAACGTTTTAAGAAAAAGGTTTTTATGAGAAATTTAAAGCATGTGAAAATAATTTGTGAGATTTTGTTTGCACTTACTAAGCGTAAGCTTATAAAAGTTCCTTCATATTGTAGGTAGTCCTAAGGGTGACTAGTAGGACTTCTTTAAAGAGCTCGGTGTTGTGAAGGATAGATGCAAAGATTTGGGTATGGATATCACTACAGTATGCTTCCGTAACTCAAAGAAAATGTTTTCTACTATTTAATATAGTGTTTTCAAAGCTTTAAGGAAATCAAAGTTTTATAAAATTTTTCTAAAGTTTTAAGATATGTATCTTACGAAATGTTTAATATAATTATAAACCTAAATTTTAAGTCATGATTAGTTAATGTTTCTTATTAAGTTTTAGGAAACGACTTGAAATGTTTTAAAGTCAAGTGTTGAAAGATTTCTCAACTTAAATTGTGACAGAAGTCGCAACAGCTTTTAAAAATGTTTTAAAGGTAAAAAAAAAAATTCTAGTAATTTCTTACAAAGTAAGTAAGATTAAAGTTTAAGTAATTATATTTAAGAAAGTTAAGTGATTGCCCGAAAAGACAAGTCATCACATTAAAGTACTGTTATTATGTTGAATTTTAACTATTTTACTCAATTTGAAATTGTATGCCTACCGTAATCATATTACGATCACCAATTACCATTCATATTTATCACATACTTAATATTTTGGATCATAATTTCATCTAAATTATGTGTTATTGACAACTTTTGAGTTTTTTAAAATCTCATTTAAAAATAAAGTATTTTAGATGACTTTATGTATTTTACGCTAATTTCTACCGATATCAATATTTCCGTAAAGTTTAAGTATCGGGATTTCCATAAATATCATATTTTCATCCTTAGTCGATTGTTATCATGTAACTAATACTATCGTTATGCTTACTTCCAAGAAAAATGCAGATAATATGTCTGATAGAATAAATGGTGGAAGACAATTGGAGGACTATTATCTTAGAATTTTTCTCTATTGTGTGAACATTGATATTATAATGACATTACTTGTGTGGTTGTTACTTAATTACATAATCTTATACTCAAACATATCTTATCATAAAGTGTTTTGATTTGCTGAATAATTTTTTTAATCATTATAATTATTCAAAACTGATTCTTTAAAGCGTTTCTTAAATTAAAATAAAATCTTTGTCAAGTACATTTCTAAATTAAATATCATTATAACTTTTCTTATTTAAAACTTAAGTATACTTTTTTCGGTATCTATTGTAACATATTAAACTTGGAATTATTTAGACTAAGGTTGAATGACTACAACCTTAGTTTTCAAAACATACTTAAAACTAATTGGAACATACATAATCCATTTTAAACATACTGTGGAACATGGTCATACCCGAAACTTGGGAGGTTAAGGTTTGCAAAGTTCTCAACAACACCGAGATCATAAACTTAGCTTAACTTAATGCCTCCCCGTAAATTGAGAGTTTAGTATGACACTCTTAACGTATCTTGTCTCATTTGTTTCATTTATTTTATTGCGTGTATGCAGTATGACATGTTACTACATAACATCGCGTATCGCATATCATGAACATACATAACTTAAATGAATATGCAATATAACTTAACGATACATGCATCACATATGGTGCTTGACATAATTATGGTATTACATAACCCAATATAGCATATCATACCATGTCATATCATAACTTAACATAATATAGCTTGTTATGACATAGCATAAACATAACATGGCATGGCATAGCAATACATAGCATAACATGGCATGGCATGGCATTAATGATGCATTTCATATTTTGCATAAAACATGTAAAAACATTTTACGTTTGAAAATTGTAGTTTCATGTTGTAGGTAAGATTTCTACTTACCTGATTCTATAAAATAGTATATGTTATCTCGTTGTGTTCCTATCTACTTATATTTGAGTTCTGTGGAAAACAACTTACAATAGTGTGAGTTTAATTTCTTTTATGCTAATTAATTTAGCATCTCATGAAATGGAAATTTAAATCCTTTCTTAAAAGAGTTTTTCTTTATTATAGGAATAATTGATCATTTGGAAAGTTAAAAGGTTTAATTAAATTTAAATTCTTATAACTTAGAATTTTTGTTTACATAATTTTCTCTAATTACCTTTAATTAATCGTGCTAGTGTTGATAATTAATTAATTAATTATGTGATTAATTAATCATCTTCTTTTAATAACTTAGCTTAATAATTTCTCATACTACTTATGTTAGACCAATATGTGTACAAAGGTCTATTTGAGTATGAGTAGTGACATTGAACCCATAAGCTCATATTTGGTTGCTATTTGTTTTAATTAGCCCAATATAGCCCACTAACAATAGAGACATAAATGGGTGTTGGGCTAGTAATTTGATATTCTAGCATTGTAGGATCTCATGAATCCTGTTTAAGGAAAATCATTTGAAAAATCCTTGGTTGTTTGTGAAAATTCATATTTTGTATATAGAAATTTCGTATCAAAAATCATGTCTTAAAATAGAGTTCTAATTTAACAAAGTCGTAAACTATAAACTTATATAGTTTTTTGAGCTCTATAATTCCTCTGTTGGTCATAATTTTGCCACTAAATAGGTGTTTTGTCTAAAATTAGTACCGTAAAGACACTTTTAAATTAGATTTAAAAGACCATATAACTGTATATTAGAGACAGTTTTCTTAAAGACTTTCTTCACAAAAGTTTCTCATATTGACGTGGTTTATAACTTTTGTGTTTTTTAAAATCTCACTTTCTATCTTTAACATATCTGTTTTTAGTGATTTTAGCAAACCTACCGAATAAAAAGGTTTTTTATAAAAAGTCTTGACTATTTTTAAAAATATGTTTTAAAGTTTATTTTAGATGTAGAATTTTTAAAAATTTTATTCATCAAATTCTTCGCTTCGTCTAGATCTAAAAATTTTGTGTTTGGCTAAAATTGAGATTCATACTTTTCTGAAGTTATTTTAATCAAAACAGAAAATTGCACTGTTTGTTGGAACATAATTATGCAATTTTCACAATCTATCAATAGCACTATTTTAGATACAGAATCATAAAATTTTTTCTTCATAAAAGTTCTTTGTCTGATTGAGATTTAAAACTTTCATGTTTCTCAAAAATTGAAATTCAACATCGAATAGGCTCTTTTTCATCAAAACAATAGCTGCCCATACTTGAAAACAGTTTTGGAATAGTTTTTGAAAACTGTCCATAATTTTGTCATTATTGGAACCACAGAAAACTTTAACTTACAATAATTTATTTAGGACGTCAAGATCGAAAGTTTTGTGTTTGTGAAAACTTTAAAACGGACTTGTAAAGGGTTCGTATTTGAGCTCAAAGGTGCTGGAAATATTTGTGTGTAAAATATAACTAAAACCTAAACTTGATCATACTTAGACTTGTATAAATTTAAACAATCACAACTTAAATTTAAAACCCCACATCAAACATATAAATGAGACCTTATTTTTATTCTATAATCGCTAAAAACCATGAACTAAACCATACTTAAAATAGAAAGGAGAAAGGAATTAGTTTTAGAAACTTTATGGCATAGCTATGGAAAATCCTTAATTAATTGTACTTATTAATTACTGGATTTTTTTGGATGCTACATATATGGTTTTTATTTAGAGAAAATGCACCAAATAAAGGTCTTAGTTGGTTATTAATATGCAAATAACACTAACATTGTGTTTACTTCCAAAAAAAAAAAAGAACTAATATTATATCTGCTAGAATGGAATCATGGAGGACAATTGGAGGACTTTTATGTTAGAATTTTTCTCTATTGTGTTAACATTGATATGGCGTTATTTAGAGAAAATGCATCAAATATCATAATTTAGTAGATGCTTAGCAAATAATAGCATACTTTTTCTAGAAGTAAAATAGATAGCATATTGAAATAAATTAGTATTTTACATTTATTAAATACCCGAAATACCCTACCAAAATATGATCTTTTTACCTTCCTTGTAATCTGTTCTCTCTTTATCATTCTTTCCCCACCTCTTCCTGCACCTTCCTCTCTATATCTCGTCAGATCTACTTTGCCTCTTTGCCTATCACCCACTACCGAGCTCCAAGGAGCCAAGAAAATGGTGCCACAAGTTGCATGACAAGCTTCGACAATCTCCCCTCAATGATTTCTTTTCAATGATTGGCAACAAAGGTGAAATCAAATAAGGACACAATCTAACAAAAGAGATCGTCGAAGAACTAATTGACGAGAGGCGATTAGTTATGAGAGGTTCACTAGTCATTGTCACCAATAAGATCTCTATCAGATGAGGACACAAGGAAATGGTTGTCTTCATCACGATCAAGAAAAGAGAGAGAGAGAAAGAGAGGTCTTTGACATTTTGTATTTTTGAGTCTAGCGAGTAGATTTGTGCTAGTGGTTTCCTTGGACGCACAGTGGGGAGGGGTGACAATAGTAGTGGCATGTGGTTGACTGACAAGATCTCAAAGGACTTGTCCAAAGATAAAACCTTGATGGGTTTCTAATGTGGCCGTTATTGAGTAAAATGGCAAATAAAGGTCATTCTCGTAGAGGATTGAATTTAATTAATTTGCTATTAATTTTAATTTTTTATAATTTTTTTGAAATAAATAAAATGGGGGTTTTGGTTGAAAGTTTTACTTAGTTGCACACTTAAAAAACACCATAAAAATTAGCTATGAATAATAAATTTAGTGAAACATATGAAATTTAATCAAGAAATACGAAGAATAATTTGTACAATCAAATACATAAACATGTCTAATGCTTATAATTCACTTTTAACTATAAATAACTTCGCTAGACATAATTAAAATTAACAACAAAATTATAAAATCTAACAACATTACGGATCAAACAGATGAACTAAAAAGAGAGGTTGTGAGGATCTTCAAAAACTCCTTAAGAAACAAACCTTGGATCTCCTCCTTTCTCTCTCTCTCTCTCTCTCTCTCTTTTTTGTTGAGTTTGGTCTGAGTTTTTTAGTTCAAAAACGTTGGCCTTTAAATCTATAATGGTTTATATAACATTATGGCTAGAGAATAGTGAAAACTGGGTCCAAAATCAGGCAAAATTATGTTTGGAGGCATAGGACGAGCATTGGGTTGCATGGTCAAGCAATGGGTACTGCCAACATGCACAAAGGCAGCCAGTTGGCACGTTGGCATAGAGTAAAGGACATGCATGCGTGGGGGTGCGCTAGACGCACATGGCAAGATTGCTAGGAGATCGGCGCGTATGGGCCATGCCTACAACTACCTTAGCGCACTTTGCTCTTGGCTGTGAGGCTTGCTAAAGGGCTGTTGGGTGCCTAGGAGGGTTGTAGCGGCCCAGCCATGCTCATTGTGGCCTTTTGTGCCATTTTTAGGCAATTTTTTATTCGATTCTCGATCTGTGACTTCTATTGAACTCCAAATTGAATGTTTGATATTTTAAACTCCAAAATCTTCATTCTTCATCCTTTTTTCATGCATTAATATTATAATACCTAAAACACAAAATACAAATAAAAATATAAGAAGACTCAAAAACTTGGACAATAAATGCAAGGAAAAAAATGATGCAAAATATAAAAAAGTATGCACTTATCAATTTCCCCCACACTCAACTTTTGCTAGTCTTCGAGCAAAACTTGAACAAAAGGCACAAAACACTAACCTTTCAACCTTGAACCTTACAGAACACTAATAGATATGACCTTGAAATTAAACAAGTGTTGAACTAAATCTATATTTATTCAAAAGTTTATACATCCTATGACAATCGAACTCAGTGCGTGTGTCCATAAACCATTGTAAATGATTATTGCTCTGTGCCTATTATGAACAAGTAAACACTCAAAAACTTTACAAAACAGACATTAAAATAAAAATCAAAACGAAATGAAAATCTCAAACATCATAGGCTCTCCCTTTAGTATCTCCACTAAGTTAAAGGCAACCACTGAAACCAAAAGACTCTCAATATTGGTTATAACGAGGCCGAGGGGTAGTGGCTTAAGAAAGAAGGGTATAGGCAATGCAATTGTCACGCCCCGGAGTACGGGATGTGACGTGGCGGTTTATTTAAATTAATTAAAATTTCAGAGCTTAAGGAGTTGAATTAAGTATAAAACGTGAGGTTCATTAAAACACTTTATAGCGAGTTCATATACATTAGACAATTTAAAATTTTAATCGAATAAATATTAAAATAATAAAGCCGCGAGTATGGGTCCCATAGACCCACAACTTGTGCACAAACACGGTACTGACAATATTATAAATACAATCACAGTCCAAGATACAAATAAAGTTAATTCTTACATGCCTTAATTAAATGGTACAGAAGATAAAATAATCCTTTTATTGCTCCTGAGTTCGGTCCAAAGAATCCTCTCCAAACCTAAATGGGAAACCACCTAGAGGGGAAAATTTAAAACAAATAAAACGTAAGCGAAAGGCTTAGTAGGACTAAGTTTTATAAATAATTTAATTTAAAGAAACATTTCCTTGTTTAGGAATTATTTAAAAGAAACCTTAACTAAATGAATAGATAAACAAATAAACAATTTTAAGTAAAACCATTCTTACCCAGAACAGTCTACTTGGATAACCAGAAATATCATTTTCCTTTCCTAGGCAAACCATAGTATCACCACCGTAGTGGCTCAGCTGGGTTTCAGGACCTACCCCCAAGGTCGATCGCTACACGACCCGATCTCTGATATGGCATCATGCCTATGTGTTTATTATCATCATCATTCAAAACCCAATTACCGAGTGCTGTCGTTTACATTCATTATGAAGTCCATTTCAGTTCACGGTATATTAAAAATATAACCGATAAATTCATTTTCAAACAACCGTTGAAAGCATTTTAATATAAATCCTTTTTAAAGCCAAATCATTTCAAAACTAGGCTACCAAAGAAGTAGGGTAGAAGTCCTACCTCAATACTCGTGCCGGTGCCCCACACCGTAATCCCGGTCCGCTATACGTTAGCTCCACGAAACTACGAACGATCCTAGATACAAACTAAGTCGATCAATATCTAGTTCGAGACATTCTATGTTACTAAACCATTTCATAATGTCCTAGTGTGCCATTTGTACCTTTAAAATCATCCTATAAGGTTGGAATTTAAATCATGGTTCAAAACAGTGAAAACGGGTGAAAATCATAAAAATTTCCATGCCTCAGTCGGCCTGCCGGACTCCCTACTTCGGCCAGCCGAACTGCACAGTTCGGCCTGCAGGAAGCCAGGTCCGGTCGGCCGGTCATTTCCCCAGGTTCGGCCTGCCGGACGGAAGAACACCGACCTGTCGATCCCTTGTCCGGCCTACCGAACACGCAGTTCGGCCTGCCGAACTGGGAAAACCCAAAAATTCCAGCCACGGGTTTCGATTTCCCCAAAACCCAAATCTTGATTCTAACCTGTTTTTCTCAAATCCCAGGCATAGAAAACATTCATAGATGATAGAAAAAACATGTTTAGACACTTTTGAACACATTCAAACAAGATTCAAACACAAAAATCTTAAAAATCCAAAAATAGGGAAAAATGAGGAAAAATAAAAAATCTTGAATCAAATCCGTTTTTCTTCATTCTAAGCTTAGATTCTAGGTGTTCTAAGTTCATTTAACTCAAATCCAAGGTTTTCTAAGCTTAAACAAACCTAGATTTCAAAAATGCACAAAATTAGAAATTTTGAAAAAGTTTAGAAATTTCAAAACTAACCTCGAATCGAAGCTTCAATCCGCGTTCTCGGCTGCTAAATCATGTCCCCGAGCTTCCTCCTTGCTAACCCGAAGCTTGGATTCGAAATTGGGTTTCAAAATTTTGAGAGAGATAGAGAGAGAGGGTTGCCAAGAGAGAGAGTGTGCGTGAGAGTGAAGAGAGAAAGAGGGAGAGAGAGAATAAATAGAGAAAATCGGTGGGCGGTTTTACTGTGCAAAAATCATGTGTCGCCCACGATTTTGTAAAACAGAGTATTTTTAACATTTTACAAATTGTTGTGTTTTAAAACTCAAAACATCGTTTTAAAACAATAAGAAATCACTTGAATACATCAATTTAACAAAACAACCGAAAATTTAAAATCCAACCCATTAATCAAATTAATGTTAAAACATTAATTATGGCACACTAATTCATCATTTATATTACATTAACATTAAATAAATTTCGGGGCGTTACAGCAATGGTCTTAAAGATTTCATGGAATTAGAGATATCTTAGAAATCTAAAAAATCCCGAGCCGTTTCTCAAAACCTGAAGAAGTAATTTTAAAGGCCAAGTCTAATGACATTAGGCCTTAGCTACATTCAAAACCAACCTTGCACAAACCAAAATTATGAATTGAATAGCTCATAATAATTTATTTTCTGTTTGTTTATTTATTTATTTCTGCTTCCTTTTCTTCTTTTATTTTTATTTTTTCTTTTGTGAGCTATTCTTACAAAATTCTCATTTCCTTGCTCTCTATTTGCATACTCCCCCACACTTATTCTCTAGTCCTAATCCGATTTCTCACAAAATTCCTCTTATACTTGAAATGCATCTCTAATGTTTCAATCCATCTTTAGAACAAGGGTAACGATATAAGTATGATCAGGCTCGATAAGAAATTGGGTTAGCCAAACGAACATAATTACATGAAGGCTCAAATAGCTTACTAAGGGCGATGCTCTCTTTAGAATATCGATCGGGGCTCTAGCTGATTTGGCTTTGATGCTAGGAAAATCCTAGTGCCTTATGATTCAAAATGATGCTCAACCATTCATTTGTCTTGACAAACCTTCGGTAGAGTTCTAACGCAAAACACCTATTTTCAAAGCCAAATTTATAAGAAAAAATAACAGAGAATCTACTCATCCAAGCATGCATATCTCTGTACTAAATACTATGGCTATTGTGCAATAAAATTTGAGTATAATCATCATAAAAACACATGAACTAATAAATAACATATGATTCAAAACAGTACTCATCATCAATCAAAATCATAGTAATAACGCTCAGTTCTCATCAAAGTGGCTAGAAGATATCCTAAGACTCAAAAACTTAAAGTAAAAACAAAAATTGAAAAATTATTTTGGTTTTTATATATTATTTTTTTAAAATATGGAAATGTATGCAAAAATCTTAACTCAGAGAATTCAAATGAAACCTACTTGTCATTGAATGCGTTTCGAGAAGGCGTGGATAACCATGTCCTCCGTAAAGAATCCATTCAACAGGGCTATCTTGAGAATTAATTCTTGTGATTTAGAACAATGCACACATTAGTAGCACAAAAACATTAGAAATCAAGCTAGCCTTCTCCCCTGATAACATGTAAAAGTGCATATTTTATAAAGGTTGAAATAATTTATTTAGCATTTTATTTGTTGTTAAATACTCTATTTAATTATTTTTGTGTGTCTTTAGTATTTTAGTTTGTTTTTCTATAAAATATATTAAATTATATGTTTTTATTGTGTTTTTATGCTTATTTATATTATTGGTAATTTTTAGAAGTGTTTACATGTGTTAAATAATTAATTTATGTAAATTAGATTTAAAACCGTAAGTCTAATTAAGTTTATTTTTATTTTTAAAGTGTATTTTTAAAGGGTGTTTGGTAGGTCATGGATCCAGACCACTTTCTCAGTTTTAAACAGTGTAAAGTTCTCACATGCTACAGTAACAATAAAAAAAATCACTACAGCATAAAGCTACCATATGCTTTAGTAAAAATCAGTTCTAACTATTTTTTCAAAACATCCCTGTTAGTTTTAATTAGTTTTGTGTTAAATAAGTATGTCAAAAAATGTAGTTATTTTTTAATAATTTTTATTTTGTAAAATAATTAATTGTTAGGGCTAAATTGCAAGAAATCTTGATTTTGGGATCAAAATATGAAGAAAACAACAAGAAAACTTCAAAATCGAGGTCAAACATTATTTTTAAAAGATTTCAACCATCATCGTATCAGCGTCCAGTCAACAGTCAGCACCATGTGGCACCTCTCCATTTGCAAGCCGGCGTCCAGTCAGTGCTGCGTCAGTGTCCACGCATCAGCCCTGACAGCAAGCTTCAATGTGAGTCGTCCTCTGAGCATAACAGGATCAGACGGTCTCACTCGCTCTCAAGTCCGCCTCTCACTCAGCCATTGGATCAGTTAAAGGAAGCTCGTTGAACGCCCAGATCGTACCCGTACCCGTGTGAAAACCTTCTTCGCGAAACACTAGAACGCAAACAAAAATTTAAGTGTCGGTAGGAAAAAAAAAATTAATTAAATTAATAAGGAATTCAACGCCTTATATAATGAGCTGAAAAGCTCATTTTGGCCCAGGGAAGTTCATGTTTTAGTTTTTTTTTTTTCTTATAGTTTTTAGTTTACGAAAAAAATATTTATAACATTAATATTTTGTAGTTTTTTTAGAGTGTTATATTGTAATATTTTGAGAGTTACAGAGTGTTATTTGTGGAGAGTCTTTGGATCCGCCAAAATTGCTAAAAAATTAGTGTCATTTCTAAACTTTCTCTATGTAATGTTTTTATCTGTTTAATGTAAGTATTTTTTTTATTTTTGTTTTTATTATTATGTTCTAATTTTATTTTTGTTTGGATTATGATATAGCTTAAAATTTATGAACATTTTTTACTTAAATTTTATTTTTGTGGCCCTCACATTAATACTGAGTATTTTATACTTTACTTAATGCTTCTAATTAACTGGCCCTTACTCAGATGATAAAATAAATCATAATGAAACCAAAAGGAAATTTATGGTTTAAGAACATGTGTAGGATGCCATAGATTGTATGTGAGATAGGAATATACTTGCATGGTTTGTACGGTCGTTAAATGATAATCCCAATATTATAATGAATTCTTGATTATTGTCATTGACATAAGAATATAGTGATTTAGCAATTTGAAGATTTTTTTAGCGTAATTCAGAAGAAAGCATTAGATAAAATAGAGATTTCCAACCATCAACATAATATGAGAATATAGCACTTATAAGTTTAATTGAATAGGATCTGATTAATTTTAAGTGAAATCATAATTTTTAACATTTTTAGAATTTATTTATTTAAACATTTATTTCTTTTAAATTTATTTTTACATTAATTTTAGTTTAAAATCAACCCCTCACCCATTAGAGCTAGGATTATATTTGTTAATTCAATAAAAATTAACACATTCCTTGTGGGATTGATATTTGTACTTAATTGTACACTTCACTAATTTGACAATGATTGCGTCCAATTGCATGTAACGCAAAAAATCGTCATTAAATTTTGGAGCCGTTGCTAGGGAATGTGTGTTAATTTTTGTTAATATCGATAAAAACTAGCTCTAGGATTAATTTGAATTTTTTTCTTTTAAATCTTGTTGAGGATAAAAAAAATGAATTATTATAAAATTCTCATACATTTTGCCTAATAACATTCAGCACCATTCTACCATGCTTGGTGGAGATATAAGGATTTGCTTGTATGATTTCCATATCATGGCTTCTCCAAGGAGTATCAATTATAAATCTTCGACAATGGCTTACATGCCACATCAAGACATTGGACTAAAAGCGCTAATGGTTCCATAATTTTCTACCGACAATTTGTGCATGAAGCTTTCAATATGTTGGAAGATATGGCTGAATACAATTGATAGAAATGTAATTGTTTATAGATCAACCCAGGTTAAGATGACAATTATATCAATTGGGAGCCATGGTTTGATACTCAATCTCAGTATACGAGGGTATCCTAGGAGTTGATCGATTTAGTAAGTTATTAACAAAGACTATTCTTTTCTTGTTTCAGAAATCAAAGGTTGATAGCCAAGTATACTATTTTGATGGTCGATAGCCATGTATACTGATATGATGGTGGCTTTCACAATGAGAAGTTTGTTGACTCAGTGATGGATGACAAAGCTTCATCTTCGGTTCTCATTCCACGGTTTTCCTTTTGTGGCCTAAGAGGTTGCAAAATCACTTAAAGATTTATTTATTGTGCCTTCTGAGTGTTTTTCAAATATTGTAAATGATTTCCATAGGGGAGGGGTAAAATAGAGAGAGGGTGGTTTTAGAGGAGCTGGAAGGTGGTTTTAGGCGAGGAAGAAGGGTGCAAAGTTCTGGACATAGTTTTGCTTTTTATAGGATGTTTGGTACGGTGTTGGAAGTATTAGTTAGAATTATAAATATTGTAGCATATAAGAGCTTTATATAGTAGTAATTTTTTTTATTTTAACTGTAGCATATAAAAACTTTATATTATTTTAATTAAAAAGTTAATTAGAAGAAACTAATACTAAACATACTATTAAATTTCTTTCTTTCCTTTGTTTTAGTTTTGAAATTGGGAGTACAAATATGGGCTCACATAAGGTCCGTTTGTTTCGTGGTTCAAATCACGGTCTACATCATTTTGCTACAGTATTTTCTCTCATAAAAACTTAAATTTTTATTCAAATACTCTATTTAAATACTCGAACCAAACGGGCTCATAGAGTTTTAAAACGTCAATTCATGAAATGAAGGCATGCAATTTAAAAAATGTGTAGTTATTTAAAAGACTTATGTGTCACATAGGACCAAATACATTTACGAGTAGTCAAACTTAAATATATATGCCAAAAACACGTGTAGTTATTTAAAAGACTTATGTGAATAAAAAAAAAATTAAAACGGCCCCTAAACCTAAAGCACAATCAAAGCCTTTGTTGTACTAGCAACAGGGTTTCTTTTGGTTTTACCAAAAGGTATTTTTATTCTTTTTTCCCCATTCAATAGTGCCAAAAATTTTCTATAGGCCATCAACGAAAAGTATTAATTGTTTTCTTCCTTTTTTTTTTTTCAAATTTCAAAAGTATTGACAATAATAGTCGTACATTTGATAAATTTTTGAAGTCTTGATTAATCATTCTAGAACTACTTATCTTTTCTAATGTGTGAGCAAAGGAAATGGAAGTCAATAGTGCGTCATAGAAGAGAGAGATTTTTTTTTCGCCTCTTTTTACAATTTTAATAAAAGAAATTAAATTCAAAGTAAACACACTTGAACATTCCAAAATTATTTGTCAATTGCTAGGCTGTTTGACTGAGTGATGGTTCCAAACTCAGTTATAAACAGTGCAAAGCTTTTATATGCTACAATAACAATAAAAAAATTGGTTATAGTGTGAAGCTCTCACATGCTACAGTAAAAGTAATTACAAACAACGGTTTCCACCACCCTTTCAAACACCCTCTAAGTTTCCTTTTGTGAAAGTGAAAACAAAACAAAGCAAGATTCCTTCTAAACCCATTTCTCTATCAGATATTGTATGCCCATTTTAGCAGCTTCTTCTTTTTGTTTTTGTTTCTTTGTTTTTACTTTTTATTTATTTTTGTTCTATTGGAGGAGGCTGGCGGAGAACAATCCTCAACAGCTAAGATGGTCCAAAAAAAATTACGGGAAAAAAAATAATTGGAATACAAAACATGTACTGAGCAAGACCTACCAAATAAATAATCATACTCAAAAAAAAATTAGATTATTATTTCAATTAACATTTCCTTTTTAAAATTTATAACGTAAAATCAATTTGTTAATGCACTTCATATTTCGTTTTTCTTACTTGTTGTGCAAACTAATTTACATGTCATTTCAATGACCATTTACCAACTTTTATATATATATATATATATTGGTTTTAATTGTGACATATTTAATGGTTAATGTTATATTAACCGTTTGATATAATTTAACAGTTATAACAAAGTGGATGGTTCATTAAAAAATTCTAATAATTAATAAGCATTTAATTTAGAAATTTTTTTAAATATGTTTTGGATGAGTAGTTTGTTTTTGACTTGGTAACATGATTTTTTTATTAAATAAAAAATAATAATATGTAAATTAAAGATTTATTATATGATTCTTTATGATTTAGTGAAGAGCAATTATATTGAGAAACACAATAGCTCTGTAACATAAAACCATCTCCAATACAAATGTCAATGTTATATTTGCTACAAAAAAAATGTGAAAATAGTATATTTGATGTGCTATTTTATTTTATACTCAAATATACAATGCTATTTCAGATGCTATACCTACTTTTGTTCATAATTATTAAACTTTAAAATTTGTAAAAGTAGACTTTTAATATTAAAATAATTTAAAGATTTAATGATTAAGTGAAAAAAGTTAATATATCAATCACTAGCATCAAATGTCAAATTTACAATATGCTATATTTGGTGGCAAATTTTGTATATTGGCGTTAAAAATAACATTATATTAAAGAGAAATTTTCAACACTCAAATGTTAAATTTGTCATTGACATATCAATTTAACATTATATTGTATTGGTGATACTCTAGTAGCATTGCACAGCTCCACATACTTGAACTTCATCTTTGCAAAGAAATGTAATGCCTCGTTGGAGAAACAACCATCTATTCTCTCCCCTGATGCCCACGCGTAAAGTCTTGCAATATTTTATTCGTCTTCTCAATTGGAAAGTAAATTAATTATAGCAAAGGTTTTCCTGAGAAAAAAAATTAGAGATATGGCGTTTGAAAAAGATAAAAATAAGTTTTTTTTTGGTCCAAATGTTACACAATGATCAAAATCCAATTCGTATTTGTAAGTATAACTTATGTGTTTTTTTGCCTAACGCACCGCCTGCTTGCCTCCATTCTTAGTCTGAAGTATTGTTGTCGAACGATCTACGCTGCTCTAGAGTTCATGTCACCAATTGGAGGATGCTTCGCTTGGGATGCACGTTGAGCGTGGAGGAAGGAGAAAGGGCCTCGCCGCTAATATGGGCTCGGAACTAGGGAAGGACGCTTCACGGTTGCCTTCGGCAGTCATCGGAGGGCTGGTTTTCCTCTGGGTTTGGGCGGTGTCGGTTGGGTAAGAAGGGAAGCTCGATTGTTCGGGTTTGTTGAGGGTTGGGTGGGATTGGCTGTCATTCGCCTGACACCAGCGTTGGGGGATTCGGCCTTGGTGGGAGCTGGGTTTATGCCGCCGGTGGAGGGTGGGTTGAGGTGGGTCTATCCTTGTCGTGGACTTGGCTGATAGGGGAGTTGTGGGGTTGGCCGAGGTAGGGCCATGGATGCTATCCAGCAGGTAGTTGGCTGGAGTTGGGAGGTTGTGGTTTTAAGGTGGTTGGTGTTGAGGGACTCAGGAATCGTGGATTGCAGCAAAGACTGTGCTTTGGTCTTTGTGTTGTGTTTTTGTTGTTCTCTAGGCCTGTTGTAATAAGGCCAGTGGGGAAGGCTGTATTTGTTGTTTTTGTGTTTTTGCAAGTGGTGTCGATTGTAGAAGATGGTTTTCCCATGCCTTTTGATTTGATAGGTGATGTTTGGAGGTGAGATTGGATGAAGGTGTGACCCTTGTCTGTGGTTGTTTAAATCACTATTAGTAGAAGTTCAACTCCGTCTAGAGTTAGGGATTCTTATAGCTTTGTCGTTCGTAGCGCGAATCCTTGAGTAGGTTTTTGAGTCTGCTTATATATCCTGTTTTATGTCTTTGGACTTTTGGCTGTACCTTGATCGATTTCGGCTATTTGCAATAAATTTTGTTCCTCCGTTTGGAAGCCTTAATTTATATTAAAAAAAAACTCAAGTTGTAAACACATTTTTTGTTTTTCTGCTTCCTCACACTTCCAATATTGATAAAGAACAAAATTGTAAAATAAAAAACTCAGCAAACAAAATTGTAAAATAAAAAAATAAAAAGTTAAAACAATTTTCAAGATGGGAATTAGCATTGTTGTTACACCTAACAATTTTTAAAAATAGAGCTTGTTACAATTTTATTAATGGATAAAGTTATGATTAAAATTAAAAAATTAAATAATTTCAATTAATGCTTAAGATTAATCTTAACCTGCTACAGCAGGTTATATAAATATGGTTGGAGAGCTGGCTAATATTGTTGGTTAGTTAGTACTGTATACCACTTGTACTTAGCAGTAATTAGAGTTAGATATGCTGACATAAGCTAGTATTTATAGTGAGATAGGCTGTGCAGATCAATTCAATTGAAAACATTCAGACAGAGATATTTTTCCTCATTTTCTCTCACTTTTTTACATTTTCTTTCGGTTATTGTTTCAAGCATTCTTTGGTGTTTTGCTACGATTCTTTGACTCACCATAATTTCAGCCAGTACCACGTCATCAAATTTGTAAAAGTAATATATAATTAATTATAAATATGGTTATATTAGCAAGTACCGGCAGAATAACCATTAAAAACTCTTACTCGTTTTTATATATATAAAAGATTAAGACCCAGTTCATTTTTATGCTCAAAATTTTTAGAGAAGGTTTTTATACGTTGTTTTGGCAAAAGTTTTAAAAGCACTCTCAATATAATTCTTAAAAAATTTTTTTCTTTTAAAATAAAAAGATTTTCACATATTTTAAAAACAATATCAAACGATCCTAAGTGTTAAATTCTTCACTTCTTGCTTGAACTCTTTTTTTCATAAGAATACTAGCATGCATTAACATAACAAAATCATCAAAATAAATATCTAAACATAGTAATAGTGACGTATGGGACATGCCTTCGTTTACCATCAATCGTGGCTATTGTGTTTCTTGTTACTAATCACTATGCTTTTGTACCGGCTGTTTGGTAACAGTTCTCACCATACGGTTTTCATCATAAATTCGTTATGAACAGTGTAAAGTTTTCACGTGCTACAGGAACCATAAAAAAATTATTACAGTATAAAACTTTCATATATTACAGTAAAAATGGTTCTAACCAACAGTTCCTGCCATCCTTCTAATCACATATTACAGTAAAAATGGTTCTAACCAAAAGTAATTTCAATGATTTTTTTGTTTTTTGTTTTTTTGGCCCTTCTCGTAGGCAATGATTTGATAGATTATTAACTTTCCAGATTACTAGTCTATGTAGCGAAATTAAGGAATATGACAACACTCATATGTTAAAGTAGCCTGTGTTTGGAATATCAATCACAGCGTATGTTTTAAGTTGAAACTTAAGCATACGTTTGATCTATCATCAATTATAACTGATGTTAAGTTCAATCAGTTGAAGTTGAGAGTTTCTATTTTAACCAACATTTTTTGTTTAAACATATATTTTTGGTTCAAACATACTAAACCCTAGTTCAAACTAATATAATCCATTATAATTCAAACCAATTTTTTTAGTTTAAACATACCAAACGTTAGTTCAAACTATAAATTATAAGTCAAATTCATATTTTTGGTTTAAACTCTAAACATTAGTTTCAATTACTTTTAGTTCAAACTGACATTTTAGCAAACTTTCAAATATTGGTTATAACTAAAAATCATGGTTCAAGCTTATTTTATAGGTTTTAACCCATCAATTCAACCGATGTTCTAAATGAAGGCGTATGTTTCGTTTAGCAACGTCGTTTTAACTTTATAGTTCTAATTGCTACAATGTAAAGCACTTACATGCAGCATGTAAAGCAAAAGTAGATTACAGTGTAAAGCTCTCGCATGCTATAATAAATTTATTCTAACTTTTGGTTCTAGCTTTGTTGATAACGACACTTGTAATATTAGAATTTAAAAATTAATTTTAAAGGCTGAAATTTTAGTGCGTGTATGTTCATTCTTAATCCTACATTCATTAAAAACAATGGGGATGGGCTGAATTAGTCTCCTAAGCTTATATTGTGCACATCAATCACTAGTTGAATGTATTAGCAATTGCCCCTACAAGGACGCAAAGGATTCATTCGGAAGGGAAAGTAGGGAGAGTGTTTAACCTAACAGTCAGACTCGAAAAACTTGATGTTGACCTTTTCACCAAGTTGATTGAGTCCCCGTGTCGAAAAGCCAATTGCTTATGCCGGATTCAGAATGTCAACTGCCCGCCAGCCCCTTCCTTAGACTCAAAACATGAAAAAAAAAAAAAAAGAAGCAAAAAAAAAAAAAAAAAAACACAAAAACAAAAACAAAAACAAAAATAAAAAATCTGAGCAAAAAGAAAGAAAAGAAAAATGCAGGCTCATTCCACATACAAGAAAAAAAAAACATAAATATTATTCTCCTTATGGGGAAATCGCATGTTATTTAGCTGTTTCTTTAATTTATACAACAAAAGTGGCAGAAAAATGATTAAACAAAAAAAGAAAAAAAATTGTCATTAGTTGCTTTAAAATTATATCAAGCACCCTCCATCAAGAAGAAAATTCTAGAAGAAAAAACGAAAGAAATAATTTGTTACAAATTATGTACCCTAAAAGTTAAGTCACCAACAACTAAAAAAAGTTAATTCATCAAAAGATTTAAAATTAAAAAGGGAAATTAATAAAAATGAAGGCTTATTTATTCCACATATTGTAGCACCTATTCACAATATTAACCACTAAGCAACTATTACAACATTTTTTTTTTTCTGATAAACAGATTTATTATACATATATAATATGTTTATTTATTTTTTTTTTTCCGAAGGGAGTTTTTAGTTCCTTTGAATATATAGAGGAAAAAAGCTTACTTTTTGTTTTAAGTTTTGGAACCATGATAACGTAACATATTAAAGACAAAAATTATAAGGAAGCCAATTTAAAATGGAATAGAACATAGTTATACAAAATACGTTCTGCGTTATACTCGTTACTACATCACATCTTGTTGGAATATTTTGTGTGTAAGGTGAGAATGGAGGCTAAGAAATTCTGAAAAATGGAAATATTTTTAAGGCATGTATAAACACTTTCTTTAATGGTTTTATTTGTCCTCATTTATTCAAGTTTGCTAGAGAGTTTTTTGTGCAAATTACTCTCAAGATACAATAAACACTTGAATACTATATTTAGCAATAATATAGTGTTCTAAAACAAAATATAAAATCTATAATAACTCTGGAGTTCATAAAAAGAGATGCCATTTGAAGAATGGTCACAACTGAACCAATCTATTCAACCTTTACACAAAGAACCTTATCAAATATAAAGGTATCTCTTCACTTGTAAAGTTGTATATTTATGTCTTGATATATCTATTATAACAATGTGTCTGTTGCTAATTAATATTCAAGTTTATATGAAAGTATACAACCAACAAATACACCAGTTTAAAATATGTGTAAACACATTTTTTCAATGTAAATCAACATGGAAAAACTGGTGCCGCATCGCTATGCTCTCTATGCAAATTTTGCACATGTTACAGCGGTGGGTGCTGCGGCCCCAGTGATGGACGCTGTGGTGCTAGCGCCTTTTCAAATGGGCATCAAGGCCTTAGTTTTGGGTGCCGCGGCCCCGTCCCATTTTATGCTGGCTGAATCTAAACATATTAAAAATATGTTTTTAAACTTATATCCATGTGATCTTTAATCTTAAACGTGTTAGATAGACATATTACAATCTCTCCAATAATTCCTCACTAGATTGTAATATTTTTCAAATTTAACAATGATAAACTCATACACACAAGAATGTATCTTTTGATTTTAACCTTTAATTAGTGAATATATTTCAAAGTATCTAGAAAACAATAGTGTGCTTTGCATTGAACTTTGTCTCTTAAGCAAATACCGAAAATATATCACATATAAGATATCTCAATATTCAAATTATATTCCAATTATTGCGCACTATTCCGACCTTGTGCTCGATCTTAGATTCATGAACATTGATAAGACTAAACCATGGTCTCGTTAGAAACGGCACCATTCTTTATGTTCACTTACATGAAGTTTTAAATCATATCTCTAGCTACTTTGAGACTTAAACTTCATCAAGAAAAAATAATCAACTTTAACCACGTTGTTACTTGCACTGAACATCCTAGAAAGGACAAACGAATTTTCCAGTGCTTACGTAGTCACATAACGGCGACTTGTTCTTACCTCATTTAACTATGGAATAGCAGTATAACTATAACATAGTTGGGTTACCATCACCAGTGACTCTTTACACAAAAGGTTTCAGTCTCATTCCACTAGATGTATCCTTGACTAAATCTCTAGAAAGACCTTTTTGTCAAGGAATCTGCTAGGTTCTTATTAGTCATAACATAAACAACATTAATAACACCATCGATTATTAGTTGTTTCACATATTCATGTCTCAAGCTAATGTTTCTAGACTTTTCATTATAAACTTTGTTATAAGCTCTAGACAATGTAGCTTTACGGACGCAGTACACATAAATAAATGGCATCGGTTGTGGCTGCAAGTCAATATCAAATAATAAATTTTTCAGCCATTCCACTTCTTTGCCAGCAGCTGCAACTGCTATAAACTCACTTTCCATTGTTGAGTGAGTTATACATGTTTGTTTCTTAGAAGCTTAAGACATGACTCCTCTTGCAATTGTAAAAATCCAAATGGATGTAGATTTATTGTCACTTGCATTGATTATCCAACTAGCATTCGAGTACCCTTTGACTACTGCGAGATAATCACTATAAAACAATCCCAAATTAATGGTCTTTTGAGATAATTAAGTATTCTACCAATTGTATTCTAATGTTCAACACTTGGGTTACTCATATACCTTGACATTTTGCACACTGTAAAAGCAATGTCTGGCCTTATACAAGTCATAACATACATTAAGCTACCAATCGCACTAGTATACTCAAGCTGTGTAACTGCTTAGATAGCATTTTCTAGTAATTTAATACTAAAATCATATGGGGTATTCTCTTCTTTAAACTTTAAATGATTGAATTTAAGAAGCACTTTTTCAATATAATGAGATTGACACAATGAGTAACCCCCACTATGTTTCCTCACTTTCACACCTAAGATAGTATTTACTTCACCAAGATCCTTCATCTTACTCACAAATATCATTATGAAGGAAATACAATATTTAAGTATTTTATTCAGCTTTAGGAAAGGGTTTCTTTGTTAGTTTTGTTTGTATACATATCTGACACTTATCATGTTTTATATCTTTGCAATTAATCAAACCATGCTTAAACATGTATTTCAAAGATCTAAAATTTAAATATGCTAAACGAGCATGCCAAATATCAAAAGACTCAACAATATAAATAGAATTCATCACTTTATTAATATTGATACTACATTTGTATATCCTATCACAAGAATAACCCTTTCTCACAATTGACCCATTCTTAGCAACAATATAACTATTGCCCTCAAGTACGATCTTAGGACCATTCTTATTCATAAGAGAAATAGATACAATATTCTTTCTAATATCGGGAACATGGAAGACATCGTCTAAAGTAACTTTCTTCCTGAAAAAAAAGTTGATCTCTATCACTCCTTTTTGGCAATGACTGTTGCGTCATAGCTCCCCATAAGAACCATTTGTCCTTGTTTTTCCACTGCATATGATAAGAGCATGCTCTTGTAATTACAAACATGAATGGTGGCACTGGAATCAAGCCACCAATTGTGGGACTTTGTTGCAGCCATGTTGGTTTCGGTAATCATGCCAATTTGCATCTCTGAGACTATAGCATAGATCTCTTTGGATTTTTCTTTAATAACATTGGCTTTGTTATAGTTCATTTCTTCCTTTTTCTTTTTGTACCTACATTCACTTTGTCTATGGTCCTTCTTATTGCAAAAGAAACAACTTTCGGTAAAATTTTTTGGGCTATTACTGGATCCTTTACATTTCTTGTCATTGTTATCCTTGAAGTTTTTTTAAAACTTACTAGTTTCAGCTATATTGACTTTAGAAGAGTCTAAAAGTTTTCCCTCAGGGTTACGAGACTTGGTCTCCTCTTCGATCCTCAAGTGCTTTTGAAACTCCTCTAGAGTTATGTCAACCTTCCTATGAAGGAGTTTCTTTCTATAACTATTCTAAGATTGGAGTAATTTAGCAATAATAGCCCCCACTAGAAATGATTCAGAAATCTCAACCTTCAATACTTTGAGTTTTGCAACAATGACTTACAAGTCATGTATTTAGTCTAGGACGGGCTTACAATCAAGCATAAAAAATTCCAAAATTTAAGAATAAGAAATTTATCCGTACCTTCCTTTTCAGAACGACATTCCATATCTCCATCGGTGTCTCCATATTGCGGTAAAGATCATAATGATCTAGGAGAGTGTTGAGAATGTGTCCACGACACATGACTTCATCGTCTTCCTTCTTCTTTCTTGCGGTTTTGACGGCATCATAATCATTCTCCTTTGGCTCTGAGAGTCGCTTCATCTTCGGATCAAGCACATAAACAATCTTGAACACCGTGAGTAAGAAGAACAACTTCCCCTTCCAACGAGTAAAGTTGGCGCCATCAAAACGGTCAGGTTGGACATTTGGGTTGGGGAAGGATGCCAGTACTTTTTAGCCTCCATCATAGTAAATTAAAACCTTTAAGATTGTTGGAGTATTTTGTGTGTAAGGAAAGAATAGAGACTAAGAAATTCTGGGAAATGAAAATATGTTTGAGGTGTGTATGAACACGTTCCTTAAAGGTTTCATTTGCCCTCGCTTATTCAAGTTTGCTAAATAGTTTTTTGTAAAAAATTACCCCCAAGATACAACAAACACTTAAATACTACATTTAACAATCATATGGTGTTTCAGAACAAGATATGAATTTTGTAATAATGAATAAGTAAAAATGACTAGAACAATCGCGATGAGGACGGAACTGCCAGAATGAAAGAAGTTGCTATCATTGGAGTTCCTGAAACACCTTGAGTTGTCATGGTTGAACCTTGGACTGCCACTGCAGAATCTCTAATTGTTGCCTCAAGAATCAATTGAGTCTCCATGGAAGAACACAAAAGCTCCGGTACCATGTAGGAAAACTTAATCTAGAAAAAATTATGTTGAAAGAAATTTTTGAAAACTAAGAAATTTCTAAAACTTGCCCTGTTTGGTTTTGTTTTGAGAATTTTTAGAAATGTTTTTGTATGCTTTTTGAAGTAAAAATTTTAAAAACATTTTCAGTATAATTTTTTAAAAATTTTTATTTTTTAAAACAAAATTATTTTTACTTTGAAAATAATACCAAACAGTAATGTGTTTCTCTTTTACTAGGCTCTCCAAGTACAAACTATTTGTATAAATATATGTGAGTACGTTACAGCCAACTCTTGCAACAGCTTAATTAATAAGCTAAGAGCAACTGTACACGTGGCCTTCTAACTAACTACTTACATAGCTCAACTAACTAAGACAAGCAACATTTTCTGACACAATTCCGTAAGTTTGCTTTCAAACTGCATTTGCCAAACGGGTTCGATCTGTTTATGTTTGGTTGAGTGAGCTGTAAATGAAAGGGCATAAGTTGTTCATGTTAGCTCGTGTTAAATGGCAGTATTCATTTACCAAATTTGTAAACCAAATGATGTGGCAATATCCTAGTAAACATCTAATTTAGTTAAAAATAAATACGTAAATAACTGAAATACCATTTCTTAATCATATTACACCAGTATATTATCACATCGTTTAATATTTTTTTTGACATACATAGTTTAATACTTAAATTTAATAAACAATTTTTTTTGAAGGGATTTAATAAACAATTTTGGGTGGCATTATTATTCATGTGTTAAATAATTACTCTTCAAAGACAATTATTTTTTTTTTTGAAATGTTCAAAGACAATTATTAACGAAACAGTTTATGCATATTTTTCTCCCAAAGCACTTTATAGGAAGAAAAAATATTTTATAAATAATTCTATTTAATTATGGTTTACTTTACTTTACATAAGTTATTATTAAAAATAATAATAATTAAGCAAATGAAAATAATCATTAAAATAGTAATAATAATCAAAGTTAGAATTATTTAATATAAAAAGTAGAATTATTTATGAAAGTTTTTTGTTAATATAAAAAATTTAATTTTTAAATATAAAAATCCAATAAATAAGAAAAAGCGAGGAAATTTCTCTCTCTTTGGGGAGAGAAAAACAGGAAAAAGAAGGAAAACAAGGACGGAAGAGGGGGAAAACAAAAAAAAAGAGAAAAGAAAAGGGAAAAACCGGTCCACTGGGTGTTGTGGAGTTGCGAGTAACTGTTGAACGGAGACGAGGAGGTCCTCCTTAACACCCCTCCCTCTCTCTCTCTCACACAGCAATCCTAGAGATCTCATGCTCTCTCTCTCTCTCTAGGTAACTTCATCTCTCTCTCTCTCTCTATATATATATATATGTATATGCACTACAACTCAGACGTACGCAAATTGCTGATTGAATCAAATTATCCCGATCACCGTCAGACCATCGACGGCTTCTTCGTTCCGATTCAATCCTTGCTTGTTCCTTTTTCATCGATTTCTTCTTATCAGTTTTCTGTTCTTCTCTTAGTAGTCTAGGGATCTATGTCGTCGTTTCATTGCATATATAACTTCCATTAATTTCCTCAAATCCTGGGATCATGTACATACATATTCCGTTTTATTTCCGAAATGAAATTGCCGTTTTTTTTGTGTGTTTGATACAAAAGATAATGCATTGTTTAATTCTGAAACTGCAGATTCTGATTGTTTTCTTTGGTTTTTTGTCAATAGGTGATCGGAGTTGTTAAACCAAATTTGGGTTCGTATGAGCGGGTGATGGTAAAAAGAGTGGAGGTTAAGAATAGTAAGAAGAAGACAAAGAAGAGAAGGAGGAGGAGGGGGCAGTGAGATGTCTTGTGGCGGTGGCGGTGGCGGCGGTGGCAGCGGAAGAGTCGATGGGGATCGATGGAGTTGTGCGAAAGCTGGGGGTGTGGCCGTGAGTTTTCAGAGAGTGAGCTCGATTGTACGCGACATTGGCGATCCCTGCCTTTCTCAATCGCCTATCAAGGTTTCTGTGGTTGTAAGTCTCTTGATATCAAACGCTGAATAGTTAGCGTTCGATTTTCGTTCCGTCATTGCTGTTGTGAACTGCTGAGTTTTCCGTTTTTGTATGTCATTTTGCAAGTATCCAAATTAGGTAGCGTAGAATGGTTTTCAGTTTATTGAAAGTTTGTACCTTTTAGGTTGAAAAAATATCAAATTCGCCTTGCCTGATTTATCCAAAGCGTGAGAGCATTTTGCTTGATTGCTTACTAATTGAAATGAAAACCGGCTAAAGTTTTGGTTTAAGGTTGTCTATCAAGTTTCAAGGCGTATGATGATTGCAAGGACATGATCCAAAATGCATTTCTTGTTTTCCTTTCAATTAATACACGTGAGAGACATCCAGGATGTTGGTTAATGTCGAATAATGGCTAGATGGGTATGCACCTATCCATTATTCAACATTAACCAACATCCTAGGTGCATACTAACATTGCATGACTTGAGACGTAAGAGAAGAATACAGTAGAACACATCCTTCTCTTTCTTTTGCCTTTCTTGGGGCTAAGATCACCATGGCGCTCTGTCTACTAATCCATGCTTTGCCTGGTATTTTTTTTTCCATGCAGGCTTTTGGAACTTGGAAGATTAATTCTTGTGTATTTTTAACATTTGGTTTCTTTGTTATCTTTCTTTAAAAACTTAAGAGATTTTCCTTTTATCTATGATCTTGTTGGATTGGAGAGATTTTTCTACAGCACTTTATGTTTCAGTAGGCTTGTTTGGACTGAAAAGGCTAGTTTAGTTACTAGGGCATATTGCTTTTTTGAAGCAAGGTGTAAGGCTAAATTAAACCATAAAAATTATAACAACAACAATAAATATTGAGCATTCAAAACACCCAAGGGGTGTTGGTTGGAATGGTCAGGTTTGTGGTTTGCTTCCATAAGGTCTGGGGTTTGAACTTCTTCATAGGCACCTACATGACAAAAGTCATAGTTTCCTAGCTTCCAAAGATTGTAGAATTTGGCGGAAGGAAAATTTCCAAAAACATATTGAGCATTCAAAACAAAAAGGCATAAATCTTGAGGCTTGAGCAAAAAGCACTATAGTCTAATTAGTAAGCCATAAATCTTGAGGCTTAAGCAAAAAAGCAAAGTGTAATTAGTTATAAAGCTTTTGATATTAATGTGGAAAAAAGGGTGGTTTAGGAGTTAACATTGGAAGAGGGTGCGAAGTTGGGGAGTGACCTTTGAAACTTCTAGGCCTTCAATTGGTAGAATTCCACTTTCTGTGGAATTTTGGAATGTGGCGATAGAAACAGTGGCAAAGAGATTGAGTGGGGGTGGAAGAAAGGCTTCTTGTTGAGAGGAGGACAATTGACACTACTTTAGGCTGTTATAGTGAGTATACAGATATACTACATGTTCATTTTCAAATTGCCGAACTCTATGCTGGGTTATTGGAAAGACTTGAAAGAGTTTGTTCGGGATAACAAAGAGGATGGTAGACTTGAGTGGATTGTCTATTAGTTTGGGACCGATCAATAAAAGATATGGAAGATGGCAAGTTGGAAAGAGGCAATTTGAAGATAACTAATTTGACACTTTTGGGTAAATGGTTTTATGGAGATTTCCCTTGTGATAAAACTCCTGGTGGGCTATGGTGATTAAGAGTAAGTATGAGTTGTACACTATGTGTGGGTTAGAACTTAGGGATTAAAGGCGCTTTTAGGAATCAATGGACATCTATTCTCAGGGTTTGTTTGTCTTTCTCCACAATGTTAACTAGGATGTGGGTATGGGAAACAAAATTCTTTTTGAGAGTGATGTATGGTGTGGTGAATGATCTTGTATCTCACTTTCCCTCACTTGTTTAGGCTGTCAGATAAACAATTTATTTCTATATTAAATATTTGCTTTCTTTCTAAGCATTATGAGCCCTATTAGAATTTTTAGTTTTCAAAGGAATCTAAATGATAGAGAAGTGGAGGATTTGAATTTTTTACTTCTGTCCCTTGAATCCTTTTCGTCTAGATTGACTGTTTTAGATGTGAGGTTTTGGTCTTGTGACACTTCGGGGTTTTCATGCAAATCTTTCGTTCTTTCTTTGACCAATCAAAGGGAAAATTCTGATTTTGAGCCTTTCAATTTCATTTGGAAATCTTGTAATCCTTGCAGAGTTAAGGGTATTGCTTGGTTGTTTTTTATGGGAAAATCAATACTCGTTGAATTCAAAGGAAAAATCCTCAGCTGAATATTTCTCCTCCACGGTGAATTTTGTGCAAAGGAGACTAGGAAACAATAGATCATCTCTTGATTCATTATCCTGTGGCTAGGGGACTTTGGATAAACTACTGAATATTGCAGGATTTTCTTGGCCTTTCCCTGCTCATGGTAGTCCTTATTGTTTGAATGACCGATTGGTGAAGGTCTTGTTGACAAGTATGGTGACCTCCTTGATTTGGACAATTTAGATGGAAAGAAATTTAAGGATTTTCTAAAATAAAGAAAGGACGAGTTGGACTTGTTTGAGAAGCTAAATTTTTTGTCTCATTGTGGGCTTCAATGGACAACACATTCAAGGATTTTCCTTTCTCTTTCATTGTGCTAAATTGGAGGGATGTTATAGGGAGCTAATGGGTTTTGGTTTTGTAATTTTCTTTTTCCTTATTTTGCCTTCTAGTTTTTGTTTGTGTTAGGTTTCTGTTTTTTGACAATCTCTCGTCCGCTTTCCTTTGTCATTGACTATTATTATAGTTTTTTATCCAATGACAGGAAGTTTTCTTATATATTACATAAATAACTTTAATACTTTTAAATACCTTTCCTTTTATTTTTAATTAGGAAAAGCGCTGGTAATGTTAAACACTCAAAACCAAACACGTAAAATTTTATCTTTATTTTGGAGGAATATAGCTTATTTTTGCCGCCTTTGGGCTTAGGCTACAGATTTCAAACTTATAGCCTCAGATTGAAAAGAGCCTTAAACAAGCCTTTAAAACACTTATTAGGACGTAAATAGGAAAACTTGTTCTCTCTTTCTGAAGGTCTTTTCTTCTTTTTGTGATTTTTCCTTTATTTCTAAAATAAAAAATATTAGTTCTTTTGTTTTTTTGTCAGCTTTATTTTTCAACAAAAATTTGGGAGTTCCTTTTAGCTCCTTAAATGTTTTCAATACTTTTCATGCCATATAGTAACAAGTTTCAATCTTTTAGAAGGAAAAAGGGAGGGAGTTCTGCTTGTAATTGCTTGATTATTGTTTTTGATTTGATCCAAAGACATTTAGGTTTTTGTAATATATACTGCAATTAACTAAAAAAAAATCCAATAACTTATCTATATTCTTCTTCCTTTTATGTACCTTTACCCTTCATCTGATTATTACAGTAGGTGCATTATCCTTTTCAACTCATTCTCAATTCTGTAGGCAAACAAAATGCTAAAGCCGGAGAAGTGGCATGCAACATTTGACAGTGAGGGAAAGATTTTTTGCTTTCAAAAGGCACTTAAACGAATAGTATTGGGGGTATGTTTTAAATACAAATGCAAATATTCTGAACCTATTATGTGGACATTCTCATGTCACTTTTGTGTATTTATGTGCATAATTCTGCGTAACCAAGAAAAAGGATCTAGGTATAATATTTTTGAAGAAGGATTAGTATGCATGGTGGCTATCTTATAGCTATAAGAGATACCGATGGAATTTTAGCCTTTTCAGAGACATGCACGAGATATTTTTTCCTTCCTGACTTTTCGAAGAGAAGTACTGCTTTTTTCTTCAATTATTTCATGAATGTTTAGAGCTCTCTTCAGTTTAACTGTAGTTTGACTGCTTGTGGGTACTCAAAAGGGATATATTTTGAATAAGAAACTAACATGTTGCTAGACCATCTCCAATGCAAATGCTAATGCTAATGCCAATATTACGTTTGTCATCAAAAAAATATAAAAATAGCATAATTGATGTGTTATTTCATTTTATGCTCCAATTGATAATGCTATTTAAAATGCTATATTTGTCTTTTATCATAATTATTAAACCTTGAAACTTGTAAAAGTAAACTTTGAATATTAAAATAATTAAAAAGTAAGAATGTTGTAATTATTAAAGTAAAAAAGTCAATCTACCAACCAATAGGAATTAAATGCCAAATTTGCTATATGTTAAGCTTTGTGGCAAATTTGCCACAAAGTTTAGCTTGCCACAAAGTTTAACATATAACAAATTTGGCATTAAAAATAGCATTGCATTGAAGAGTTTTTTTTTACACTCAAATGCTAAATTTTCCATTGATACATAAATTTAGCATTGCATAGGAGATGCTCTTGAGAAGAATGGAACATAGGAGACGAAGGTATTCAGAAGATTAAGACTAAGATTTATTTATTTATTTATTAAATTTAAGACTCAGATTGTTGATACTTAGAGCATGTGTCCATCCACCTGGGCCTAAGTCTATCGTGGAGATGTATTGAATATATTGAAGCACTAATGGGTTTGTTGATTTCCGGATTCTGAGAATTCTAGATTTTGTTAGCAGGACTGCTAATGATTGTTAATATTGGCCCACCTCTTAACAGCTTAAGCTTTTGGGAGGAATGGTGAACTAATAGCACCAACTTTGAAAGAATAAAAATTATTTGTCTGTGGAACACTTACTGCTACCTGTTTGATATCAAATAAAGGTGGTCTAATTAAAGACTTCTGACTTTTAATTGAAGTGAATATTTATTGGATGCTAGGGTGTGGATCCATCTATTAGGCCAGAAGTCTGGGAATTTCTACTTGGTTGTTATGCGCTTGGTAGCACTGCAGATTATCGAAGGCAATTAAGGACAGCCCGAAGGTTCTGACTTCTCACACCTTTCTTTTATTTTTATTATTTGATTCTTTTGATAAGTTGGTTGAAAATGAACGCTTGTTGACTGGTCCTCTTCTGCATGTCTGACGGTGGCCATCTTTATCTTTAAATATTTTTACTCTAATCACTATACTGAAATTTTTAGTGCTTCATTTCTTTTGGAGCTTAACCTTATTGTTTTTCCCTTAAAAATTATTATTTAAAATAAAAGTTTGCTGTCTCTACTAGAAAAAGAAAGTTTTCATTTACAATATATGTTAGAAAGCTGCATTGTAACAATGCTGTGGAACAATTGTTTATACTTTGTTGGATAATATATCAATTTCTTTAGAGGAAACCATGGAGAGTGAAAATTTTACTCGAACGATGAAAACTTGTTTTATTGGATTACTTAGTTCACGTATTATGCAAGTTTTTGATTTATTCGAACATAAAGATTTTAATTCTGATGGCAGAATTGACGCACATGCACATGAATTTGAGGCCCCATTTGGCATCATTATCTTAAATGTTTCTTGAAGTACTTTTAGTTAATGTTGTTGTTTTATAAAACTGACTATGGTCGGAATATGGCATAGCAAATCATGGTGATTTTGTAAGCAGCAGAGTTTTCTTGCAAATTTGATCCTTGAAAGTTACATAGCTCTTTTAATGGTTTTAAAATGCTAAATATTGTTGATTAGCTCTGGGCATTCCTAGATGCATCTCCTCCTTAACATGGATTTGTATAGTTTGTTTCTGTTTTTGTTAGGGCTTTTAAGTTTTTGATATTTCCAAGGACACCTTGTCCTTTTCTTTGTACATCTTCCATTGATTTTTCAATGAAGTCTTGTTACTTGTCAAAAAAAAAAAAGAAAAAAAAAAGAGAAGAAAAGAAAAGGAACGAATTTGCAATGTAAATAATATATATGATTTGTGTTATTTAAACAGTTTCATTGCACATCCAATGCAGGGAACATTATGAAAACCTGATTAAGCAGTGCCAAATGATGCATTCCAGCATTGGAACTGGTTCACTTGCTTATGTCGTGGGATCTAAAGTTATGGATATGAGGGCTCCATCAAGTGATAATGGAATAAGGGAACCCAATATTGAAACAAAACAAGCTTCTGTTGATAATACTAACGAAGTAGAGGGTACTTGCTGTAGAAATAATGATACAGACATGTCATTTGCAGGCCATAGTGAAAGTTCTAGTGATTCAGGTGATCTTGTCAGTGTGAGGGGAAGTACAGGAACTGCAGCATACGAATCTTCTCTGTTCACAGCAACTTCTGGTTCGCAGAACCACAATACCCCAAATCCGGAGATAGAAGCAGATGAATCACAGGGTGTTTACTTTGATTTTCCTCCTTTACCAGTCACTGATTTATTTGGAAGAGGTGAAGAAGATAAGAAAGAAGGTGACGTGCAGAATGGAAAACTTTCTCAACATAGATTGAGATTCAAAGATAATCAAATGCACAGTTTTCAAATCAATAATAACGTAGATTTAGTTATTGAACCAAATACCTCACCATCTAACAATGTCTCACACCTCGTCGACTCTGAAATTGAAATGGCTCATGCTGATGTCCACGAACCAATCTTACAGTCCAGTAATATTGATAAGAAGACAGAAGTGGTCAACAGAATGAGAATATCAGATGTACCAGAAGGAGAATTTGTAGATGGTACTTTGCCTCAGGGAAAGGCTGTGAATAAAGATAGAGTATCTGAATGGCTTTGGACTCTCCATCGAATAGGTATCTCCTTGTCCATTTCATACTTGTACTTTTTATTTTATGTTTCTTTATCTTTTGATTTCACTTCAGTTTTTTAGGAAGGCAATCTACTTTTACAGTGATTGTTGGAAATTTTAATTATAACACACTCTATGAACTGAGAATCTATTCTTTCCCAGTTGTTGACGTTGTGAGAACAGATAGTCATCTTGAATTCTATGAGGATACCAGAAATTTAGCTAGGATGTCAGATATTCTTGCAGTGTATGCGTGGGTTGATCCTGCAACTGGTTACTGTCAAGGTTCTCTTCTCTCTCTCTCTCTCTGGTGAAGAAAAAAGAGATCATTAATAATTTAATGGTAGAACAGAAACAAACAAGTACTACAAAATCTAGAAGGAGCTATCTTTTTTTTTTATAAATAACTTAAATATATGTATATGTGCGCATGCGAGTGTATATATTTCATAATCTTAGACAAAATGTTTCTTGCTGTTCTTTTTTTTCTGATTACATGATTAATATACTTATGACGAAGATCTAAGACTTTTAAAAAACTTTATCTCATGCCGCAGTTGTATGTTTACCTTTGGATTGGAAATGTGATTTAGGTATGAGTGACTTGCTGTCTCCTTTCATTGTTCTATTCGAGGATGATGCTGATGCATTTTGGTGCTTTGAGATGCTTTTAAGAAGAATGGTAAGGCTAAACTTGATAAACTTTTTAATTCTTTATGTTCTTTCATGATATTTTGCTTTTGAAATTCTGCAGCGTGAAAATTTTCAAATGGAAGGACCAACTGGAGTGATGAAGCAGTTGCAAGCATTGTGGCATATACTGGAACTCACTGACAGAGAAGTGTTTGCTCATCTATCACATATAGGTGCTGAAAGTCTTCATTTTGCATTCCGGATGCTGTTGGTGCTCTTTCGCCGGGAATTGCCGTTTAATGAGGCTCTCTGTATGTGGGAGGTTTGTATAGTTTAGGTGTTTGACATGCTGGATTTAGTAGAATGAAATAAAAAGTTATTTGGACCAGAAGACCATAGAAACTACCTAACAAAATGCAAATGATATGCCCTCTGATATACGGATTTATGAAACTGCTTTTAGGATATACAAAGTTATTGCTGATGTTTTCAATGTGTCCGTGCCCATAATACAATCTCCAAGAGTAAAAGTTATTTTCACTTGAGGACAATTTATACAATTTGGTAACAAGATACAGAACTTGACAGTCTGAGACAATCAGAATCAGTGAAGGCTAGAAATGTTACTACAGAGAATGAAAATGGAGAAATAGGTCGTAGTGTGAGAGTTAGAGTGGGGAAACGGGGAGTGAGATAGTGCAGAATCAAAATGCAGTAAGCGTTTAAGGTACAGAGCTATTTTGATATATCCTGCGCTTTCTTTGTGCTTTATTCTTATCTTATCATGTGTTTGATGTTGAATTCTTTGTGTCCTAGCGTGGCAAATTGGGGAAAAGTGCAGTTGATGATTTTGATTATAAGACTATGGTGTGTTGCAGAGTATCAAGAGCAGTTAGACTTTTAACTATAAATGTCGATGATTATCTAGTCGTTTATTTCTAAGTCTCTTACGACATAGTGTTATTCAATTTTATTGTATGGGTGTTAATCCAAAATGCAGATGATATGGGCTGCTGATTTTGATGAGTCCTTGGCCCATGACTTAGAGGAGAATTGTCTAGAAGCATTGGTTATACAGCTTCCAAGGGATTCTGATTCTGAAACAAGGGATGAAAGTGTAGAGAGCGGTTACAGTACTACGAGAGGGAGCTTACAGACAAATCATGGAAATGCTGACTACTCCATGACTGCTGAGAATGGAAAGAAATTGGCAGCAATCCATCACTTATGTGGCTTCCCAAAAAATTTTTGGTCAAGGAATGATCCCGTGCAGATCTGCTCTGCGGTGTCATCTACTAAGAAAGGGGATGATGAGTTACCTGTCTTTTGTGTGGCAGCAATCCTTATCATGAACCGTCAGAAAATCATTCGAGAAACCCGTTCAATTGATGATATGATAAAGGCATGTGCATCGATACAAAGTTTATTGTTTCTTTCTTACTGTTACTAAGTAGTATTTAATTTTATTTGCCCACTCTTTCCTAGCAGTCATGGGTACTGTTAAGTTATTGTGGCCTAGTCAAATAGTTCAGTCGGGAGATCCAAGCTGATTTTTTCGAAGAAAATGTTCAAATTTCTTAATTTTCCTCTCACTTTTAGGTTGTTTAGTAAGATAGTTTTGTGTGATGTCATTTAAGCATGGAAGCAAGGAGTTCTGTGTTACCCTTTTAACATTGTCCTAGGCTTTCAGTCCTAATTTCAACTTGATTCTGATATGATGTTTGACTTTCTTTGTTTAAGATAAAGCGTTTATGTCATTTTTGGGTTATAATTTATTTCTGAATGTGGTTGACCATGTAACAAATGTTTATACGCATGGTGGATTTCCCATTTCTATTAGAAGCTAAAAGCCTCTCCAACTTCTCCAAGAACATCCTTTATCTCCTATTCTTTACTGAAGATTGAGTTATTATATTTATTATACGTATCATATTTATGATACTTTTTTTTTTGTCATATATTGGAAGTTGATAACAATTTGACAATGTTTATCATTTTCAGATTTTCAACGATAAGATACTGAAGATAAGTGTAAAAAGATGTGTAAACACTGCAATCAGGCTTCGGAAAAAATATTTCTACAAGGTTGGCTTCTTTGTTTACATTTATTTTTCTGCAAATATCAGTATCATTAGAGATGGCACTTTTATTTTCTTACATTTTCTTCATTTTCTGGTTTTATTGATGTAAATTTTAGCGCTGATGATTGTTCTTGTTATCATTTTACAATTGAAGAATAAAGCACAGACAGAGAAAAGTTACACTAGCTCTGGCTAGTGGCCTGTCTGCTGTGTTGCCATAGGGATGTTACAGTACTTGATTTTTTATTCGGGATTTAAGCATTTATCATTTTCTTTTCATACTGTTATTTTCTCATTGATGATAAAGAGTGCCTCAATTTATATACGTTGTTTTCAGTAGCAAAAAGAAAATTTGAAGTTGTACTTTCTCTAAGCTACAGCCGTCATGCATGGCCCAAGAACATTTTAATAAATATATTTGCATGACCAAATTACTTCTCTCTCTCTCTCTCTCTCTCTCTCTCTCTCTTCATACGAAAGTTGTGCAGTTTTAATATGTTTGTGATCATTGGGCTATCCAGTACTCCTGTGTAACTGTAATAATTAAGTGATAGCCAGGCTTTTGTGATCTGAAAACACTGAAACCAATAATTATAGCACCGCCGTTGTGGTGTAGAGTAAAATTGTGTATACTTGCATACTTGCTTTATGTTGTCTCTATTGAAGTTAAATTCTTTTTTTTTGAATCAGCTGATAAAGAGGAAGAACCCTGCAGCAAGGAACGGTGACTAACGTGGTCACATGAAAAATTCCAACGCCGTAAGGGGCTTGTGATTCGAATTGTAGAATTTCTTAAAGCTGAAGTTCTGCTGATGATTTGCTTCCTTTTACCACTTTTTTTTACTCCTTGACATCCTTTGAAAGGTAATTATTGTTGCCTTCTCTGTCCTTTTATATCCAAACTTTATAGTTCAACAAAGGGGAAGCATATTGCATGTATGATGAGGGTACCGGTTACTTAGAGAGGCTATTTTCTCTTTTTTCGTCTCTTTTGTGAAAGGGGTTGGGGAATTATTTGGTGTATATTGCAGAATTCAGTTTTCAATAGTTTGAGATAACATGATATATACAAGCTTGCTCGAAAACGGGTAACTTATTGGTGATTAAAATGTGCATGGAAAGTAAATAAATGATTACTTAACAATATTGGTTGGCATTATGGTTTCAAGTTATCTAACGAGTGGATTCAGTTGCAAAAAAGACTAGATTAGGGATCAGAAGCCATGATAGTCTCATAGACACCTGGAAGATCAAAGCTTATCTTCTCTTGTTCATTAATTGGGTTCCTTTTGTGGGTCCAACACAATCTCGTAATTGTTGTCTATAAAATGTCAATCCAGTTTCAGTAGTAATGCTCTTTTGTAATGTTGACTTTCTTATATGTGACATCAAATGAACAAGATCAATTACGGAATGTGAAGATGTGAATTTAAGTGCCTTTTTTTAATAAAGAAAAAGATGAGTAATAAGGATTCATCATTCAGGTTGAGAAATATTTTAAAGGTGTGCCTTGATCTATTGCAAGTTTAAATAGCATTTTACAGAACAAATTTTACTGTGTTTTCTTCTTTAATATATAGCTTTTGCTTATACCACTTTATCTACCACTCTGTATGCCTATGGTTACTCTATGAAGTCCTTTTCATTGTCTTTTTTTCATCTAAGATTTTGTCATTGACGTAAAATTATCAGGTCTTAATAAATTTGTCTTCTCGTAGATTGGTGTTTTCTGTACCCTAATTTTAAAATGCAGCTCTGCTGAGTGTCAAGAGTGTATTTATTTATTTTTCCAGGAAAAGAAGAAAAAGAAAGATGGTATCTACTTTCTTATATGACAGAGAATGCGTTATAAAGACTGGTTGCATTTATATTTGAATCCAACACCCTCCATTTTCTCAACTTTTTATTTTTGAAACAAGAAACTGAATTCTCACAGAGAACCAAGCACTTGGATAAATTCATGTATATTAATATGTTTTTCTTATTTTCCACCTTTCATAGCGTCTATGTCATGACTATGCCAATTATTATTATTTTCAATTTTCAATTCTTTTCACAACACTTGATTGTAACCAGGTTTAGACCATACCAGTGGAATTCAATCATGTTTATTTGAATTTTTCTTTGAAGGAAGTCATTGATTTCTGAAGTTCTCTTTTGCTAATTATTTATAACCCATTTGGGAACATAATTGGAACCAAAGAGTTTTAATCAAGTCAATTTTATTACGATATTTTCTCTCATAAAATTTGAACTGCTACAAAGTTTAAACGGGCTATTATTATTTCTTTTGTGCCCTTTTGCTTCGTGGGTCGAGGCTGAACCTTTGTAGTTTATTGGGAGTTGATGTTTGCTTTATGTTGACTTTTCCCCTCTTCTCTTGGCTTTTAGTCAAATCTTAATGCAATCAATGCATGTGAAAGCTTATGTTGTTTTCTGTGTTTTTCTTTTCTGCTTTCTATCTCTTTCTTGAAGCCAGTGAAGAGAATATAAATGGTTATTGGTGCATCAAGGCTCGAGCAATTAGAAATCATGGACATCTCACAGGTCTGACGATTGTCATTTATTTTTGTGTAACTTATTTGGAGAGCGACTTTGTACTCAGAATTTTGATAGCTTATACATTTGCAAATGCAAAGATATACAAACACACAGAGTGATCTAAAAAGTTATTGGAAAGTTGAACCGGAAATAGCACAAGTAGAAATTCAAATACGAAACTCAATAATTTTGGATCATTGTAGGATATTCTTATTTGTGAATAGACAATTGTAAAGATGTCCTTCCCCCTCCATCTTTGTCATTATTAGTTATTTCTCTGCAAGTTGCAAAAACAATACAATCCATACGAATTAGCATTGACCTTCTTTCCTTTTCAATATGAACCACCACAAATAACTCTTTAAGATCTACTTAGTTAAGATGAGGGTTATTTTTATTTGTAAAGAAACAATGCCGACGTATCTCTCCTTGAGTTTTAGTCAAAACATTTATATTTCCCATTCGGTTCATTGAAAGAGCAAATGACTTGCGGAAATCTTCAAAACCATTGGCAAACTCTTCTGTAATTTCCTTCGTGTCATCCCCATAGAGTAGCTGCTGGTCAATTCCAAGAACAGCTTTATGTTTTAGTACTCTTCTGTAGTAGGATTCTGTGAAATTGTAATGGTCACCAGATTCTGCGTTTAGGTACACTAGTGGGTCGCTTTGGTTCTTCTTTACTCTCTCTGGACATTTTGTTTTCATTTCCTCTCGTAGGGATGAATCCATGGTTGGGTCTGGTTTTCCGGTACCATTGAAATTGTATAGCCGGTCTTTGATGTACCGACAATGTGTTCTGCCTGTTGTGTGTGCCCCTGAAGAAAATGCATGTATTTTAATGTGAAAAAGGAATATAAGCATGCTTTATCTGCCATGCCTTGAAAACTGAGATTTTCCGTGTTCTAATTTGGCTTAATTTGCATTGGCTCTCACTTATAGGGATCCTTGTAGACATCCTGATTATGTTCATAGAATGATGACAGAATAAATCATATCATGATTTACCCATTCAATCACTATATTTTAGGAAAGTCATGTATCTGATAATAAAAGGCAAAATTTTTTTTTGGCAAAATCAGATATTTCGTGTGAGGTCTTAATATTCTTCTAGGGTGCTAGTTAATTTTAAGATAAAAGTAAAAAAAAAAAATAGGGAATTTAGGTAGGTTATGCTTAATGGGACTCCTGCAGAAGTCACATTGTCAAAATTGGTCAAATCCTCCCACACAATTACAACAAATTTCTGAATAGTGGAAAGAATCTTACCAAGTAATGTTGCCAAGTCCAGCACATCTAGACCTTTAGATTTGAAGTATGCAGTTAGTGCTTCCAGCGAAATAGATGGTGAAGGTATATCCACTGATGAAGCATTTGATGTCATACCATCCCTTCTTCCAGTGTAAAGGGGATAAGACGGTCCACCTGCCTGTTTTTGTTCAGCCAAGTTAGAATAGAATAAATCCCAATCACATCTTAAATTTTTGAGAGTTTTCCATCTCTAACTTATGCGTGTCCCCTTTAATTTGATGTCTCGCATCTTTTTCTTCGTTGATAGCGATAAGCTGCGTGTACATGAAGAAAAATGCAGCTTTTCCTTGTGATTGTGAAGGGATTTTGTGATCATTCTTGAGCCAAAATTGGATACCTATCCTTTTTTTTTTTCACAAGGCCACTCACAAACTTGATAGAAATACATAATATTTTTTTTTTTCAGTGCCAGAAGCCAAAATTTGAATGTGCATGTATTCTTCTGACTGGCTAAAGCCAGCCTTATGTGTTAATTGATGAACAAAATCAGGGGGGACAAAAGGGGTTGATGCAAATTAAGAATATGCACATGCAATAAAGTAAGAGGATTAAGTGAGAAAGTAAAGAGTTATTAGATATATATTTTGTTGGTACCAAATGAACTGCATCTCTGGTGGCAAGTTGGATAATGTCAGCACAAGAAACAACTTCAGGGCATCGGTCTTCAAGGACTGTCTTTATCTTTTGTATCAAAGCAAGACCTCCTAGCCCCAAATTCTGTTTTGCCGTTTTCTCCGACTCTTCACCATCCAGCAAAATTGATGCATCACAGCCCTGTAATGACACCCAAAAAGCTCTCATGTAATGTATTAGGTGTTTTGCAGGTTCAAATAATCTGAATAATGCGATCAAGATTTAATTGAAGGCCGTTTCAACAGTAAGATTTGTTTTTCTTCATATTACATTCGGGTGATTGGGAGCATTTGTTAGAACTAATTTTGGTTGAAAATACTAACGCAACATCTTTACACTGTAGCACTTTTTTTTTTGATAGCATGTGAGAGCTTTACACTGTAACAACTAAAAGTTTTGGTTTTAACTCACGTTACCTAACACAAGAAGATTTATTAAGCTCAAAATCTAGTTTTCTCTGGTTCTAATAAATGTCTTTTTTTTAGGTTATTTTAATTTTTAGTAGTGTCTTGAAGCAAATCAAGAATTATTTGTCAGAACGTCCCAAGCCTTAATCCTCGCTCGGAATATGTTGTGTAGCTTTTCTTCAACCCCACTAGCCCCCGTTTGATGGAGAGATATGGAGTAATAAGGATGTAGAGAGTAGCAGCAGATATAAGAATGTGAAGGAACGAGGGGATTATAATAAGAGCTATTTGCCTTTTTATACCATGTTTTTAGGTTTATTTAATAAACATACCTTCTATTTTTATACCGTCAAATATCAAATATATACCATCATATCATCTTTAATAGATATATTTAAACATTTTCTCGGTCAAAACTAAATTTTTACCTTAAAAATATCTAAGAAACTGTTAAAAAGAAAACTAAAAAAACCAAAATAAAAAGCAAGACAAAAACCAAAACCAAAGACCGAAAATCAAAGAACATGTTAGACCCAACTCTCTCACCATCAAATCTCACCCTCATCAAAACCAGACCCCTCAAAGTCTTGTTGATTTTGCTACTTTTCTCTCAATCGTTTTGCCTTCAACCGACACACGAAATAAAAATGAAAATAAAAAACAAAGCATTTTCAAGCAACTCCATTTTAGTAATAGTCATATGCCTAATCACTAAAATGTTCATTTAACTATTTGATACTAATTTTTTTTTTAGGATAACACAGTCTTTTTCGCTTAATTGAAGGGATTTATTGGATAGAGAAAATTAAAATACGTTGTCTAAATTATTGTTATGAAATTAAAATCTAATACAATATTCAAAATATCTTAAAAATATCTTCAATGATATTACATATTGTACTATATAATTACATATAAATAAATTTAATGATATTATTATGAGACATTTATAAAATTTTTACAAATTAGAGTCATATTTTAATTCAATAAATATAACTGAGTCAATTGTTAAGCCGCTAACAAAATTTTTCAAAATAGTGGGCCCAAAAAGAGGTCCATGTCCTTCCATCTCTCTTCGCTCTCCAATCCAAACAACGAAATGAGACTGGATAAGAGTCGGAAAAAGAAAGGAAGAAAAAGAGGTTGATCAAGATGATGAGAGATTAGTACACTTACAGTAACAAAGCAATCAGTAAAAGCCAGCCGGAGAAGCTTAGGTACGATGCTCTTATCATTTTCCCACGATATATTCACTTGGTGCCGCACAAACGCCTCTACGTTTCTACAAGTATTGTGATTTTTGTAATAATGCATTTCCAAATTCAGCGGCTTTTGCAGCGTTGTCGCTGCCTCCGCTAAACCTAGACACAAGCTCAGCAGCACCACAGCCAAAAGTGGGAGAAAACATGACAAATCCTTCCTTTGGCTTCCCATTTTTTTTGGTTTCTCCCACCTTTTGAACTCACTCAGTTAATTATATAGCTAGCTCTAACCAGTTTTAAGTACTTCACCAAGATTGTGTCTAGCTAAATGTGGCTTAGAGCTATATATAGACTAGATTTTAGGGTTTGTACACGTGGCGTCACCGGCAAATCCGAGTTGGATGGATTCAGGTTTGTGATTCTTTTAATGGGTTTTTGTAGTTTCAAATATAAGTAATATACTCGAATGATTTTAGTAAATTTAAGTTTAACATAATCTGAAGGGACCGTGTGGAGAAATTGGGGTGTTCACATGCACGCCAAGGTGTCTGTGATATCAACATTCTTGCATTTAAAGCAAAACCGACGAACGTGAAGGCATGTGAGCCGTACCATGACTTTAGGGTTTGAATTTAGTCTTACAATGTAGGGATTTTGTGATCCGATAATTTTGAGTCAACCAAAGTTCTAATTAATATATATATGTATATATGTATATGTGTGTGTGTGTGTGATGGGAATGTGCGGACGTAACTCGAAAACTACAACAAATATTTGATAATGCCAATCAAAATAAAGATTCAATTATAATGCTTTAAATTGCGTAGTAAAAAAAGGTTTAGGTTTGACAGCATCTTTCATTCCAAATCTTTATTAACTATAGTGTCTGTAACATCTTAATAAATTGATGCTATTGGATTACGTAAGTTTTATTTGCTGACTTGTACGAATATTCGACAGTGAAGTGATTGACCTTAGGAGATTAGTACTTAAAATTCCAAGTTTCCTTTTGATCATTGACATTCTTAAAATGAGTCCCCAATAAATTGTTCTAAATCAATCCTTCCGTCTATTAAGCGGCTGTTTAGAAGAGCAGCTTGAACTCTTTTTTATGGTATAAATAGTTTTTTGGTTTAAATTTTGAGAAAAAACATTGTAGCAAACGTGGTTATAACTATAAAAAAATGGTTCAAACTGTTTTTACCAAATGGACGCTAACTGTTAAATTTTGACTAAAAAGGTTCAAGTGCAGTTTAATAGAAGTTAATTTTGTAATTTTACACATAAGGAAATGACTCTTAAGAATGAAGTCATGTTTTTTTTTTTTTTTTTCATTGAGATTTTAACAGTCAAGTTATTGGCATTGTCAGTCCTAAACGTTAAGCATAATGACATTTTGGTTCCTAAACTTTTGTTTTTTTGGCAGTTTTGGTCCCTGATATAAAAATTGGCGATCGATTTCTGATATTTAATATAAATAATCACATCCTTATTGCATAATACTTGAAATTTTACAAAGAAGACTTATGTTGTAAGTAAAATTTTGCTCTTTGTTATTATTAAAACCCTGATAAGACTATAATATTTTACACTTACAATAATTATTTATGTAAAATTTTCCTCTTTAATATGATAATGAATATGGATGTGATTATCTATGTTAAATTTCAGAGATCAACCATTAATTTAGTGTCAAAGACTAAAACTACTATTAAAAAATGAAACTTCAAGGACTAATTTTATTAAAATTAAATGTTTAAGGACCAAAATGTAACTAATTTACTCAAAATTTAGGGGACTAACAATCTCAATTACCCTTGATGTTCATTATCACATGTTTCTAACACATAGACAAAAATAGGATTTGGCTTGTGAGTAAGGATTAAAACTGTGTTTACCTTGTAAATCAAGATTGCCGCGTAGAAGTAGCTTTTTTGACTTATCAAAATTAACCTTTTTAAGTTACGTATTCACATAATAAATTCCACAATTGGAAAATTATTATCTAATTTTGAATTAGGAAACATACCATTTATCTTAATGATGCTTGAGCCGAGAAGGTAATTTAGTTTTAGAGTTTTTGAGTGCCAAGTCGCCAAAGCCAGCTGGCCTCAATAGGTGCTTTGGTATGTATTCCTTGGACTAATTGAAACCTTCATCTAAGAAACTCATAATAAATTATCCACTTGATGCTAATTTATCGGTGTCAAAAGTATACTTTTTGTCCCCAATTAACATATGACCGTCAAATTGTTGATCAGTATGGGATGGAAAGTATCTTCTTGACTATCGCTTCGGTTTAGGCGTGTAGGACGAGCTCTTTTAAAAACTGTTTTTGGCTTTTTGGATCCAAAAGTTGATTCTAAAAATATTTTGATTTATAAAAAGTATTTTAGCTCTTCAAAAGAGCTTCTAGTCAACGGTACAATTTGTGGTCTCTAGAAAAACACTTCTAAAATAGGCTTTAAAACTTGTACTATAGTTTTAATTAGACATTATAAACTTCATCGTAACATTTTTAGTACTTGGTAAAAAAGTTTAAACATATTTTGATCAATTTGATCTCCTTTAAAAACATTGTTTCAAACACTCCCATGCCTTTGGCAAATGCATTTAAACTCATGAGTTTTAACTGTGAACAATATAAAGCTTTTAATGCTATAGTGTAAAGCTCTCTCATGTTATAGTGGAAAGCTCTCACATGCTTTAATGTTGGAGTTTGAACTGATTTACCAAACATGCTATTACTGAAAAGTCAAAACTTTTTTTCTTTTTTATTTTTTCCTTCTACTAACAAAAACACAAGTAAAAACCCTATCAAAACGGGCCCTAAACGATTGACACAACTCTGATTCCTTAATGCTTTGTGTGTGTTAATGCCAGCCAGCAACATGCAAAGAAGATTACAAATAAAGTTGCTTAATGGATTGGATATATATATAGATTAACCATTATTCAAGAAAGGCTTATTTTGCCTCTTAATTGTAGCTAGACTAGAGACTCCCCTATATTTCGTTTGCATATTTTCTTATTGCTAAAGTTCTGCAAATCTCTCCCTGCTCCTTTGCTGGCCAACTAATTAAATAAACATCCAAATACGATCTAGCAAATGTAAATTCTGCAATTTTTTTAAGGCATATAAGCGCTGGAAAAAAAGGTATCATACGTCCGTGTGTACCAATATTATTATATAGTATATATACGTATAGATCTATAAGTTTCTTATTTAATTCTAGCATTATTTTTGTATATATAATTCAGTATAGGTCTATAAATTTCTTATTATGTACACGGCAGAGTTGAAGCAAATTCAACAATTATTCTATAATTTCACTTCAATTGAAATAAGTTTTCTAACTGCTAAAGAAAGATTATTTAGGGTGTGCCTCAGAGTAAAACTGACAAATATACAACATATTGTTATAATATAAAACTTATATATTATATAGTACCGTTCAAACTCTTTTGCCAAACATCTTAATTATTTTTTCTTTACTTGAAGTTCCATACAAGCATATTTATGAAAACAAAATTGTTAAAACAAGCCATGACACTGCAACAAATGAAGATAAGAAATTTATAGGCTGTTTGGTACGTAGGTTTAAAACCGTTTAAAGCAATTCAAACCATAAAAGTAGTTCAAATTGACGTTTAATTGAGTAATAACTAAGGCTAGCTTAAACTATGGAGGCGATTTTAAAACAGCCTAAACCCTCAAAATTTAAACTTTGTCCTCCCTTAAGTTTACACTGTTTGAACCATTTTCCACGGTAAAAACTATTTTCATTCTCGTTTTCTTACATAAACTATAGTTTTTCAAACACCAATTCTCGTTTTAAACTTGATGTGATGTTTTATTCTCGTTTTAAACCTTTACGTTTTAAACGTCGATTTAAAACTACTATTTAAACCATATAGTTTAAAACTTACAGTTTAAACCATAAAGCTCTAAACTATACCATCCACTCCGAACCACCCATGTACCAAGCCAACTTTTTAACGTTTGCAACTGAATTTATATACCACGTATTGTAAATCCTGTAAAAAAAAAACCGGCAAAACTGTACTTATAAATGCAAACACGTTCTAGAAGCATTGTAATCGCCAAAAAGAAGCATTAAAATCGTCCCTAACGAGAGGCCCTATCCCTATACTACTAAAAAAGCAATAAAATCGTTGAAAAAAAAAAAAAAAACTGCAAACTTTATAAGAGTTCTGTCACTACCCTACTTCGGTCCTAAGCTAATTAAAGCAGATTTTTGATTAAAAATAACAATTAAATGATTTAGGTTATTTTTAAAAAATATGATAGATTAAAACATTTTAAAAGCTATTATCGTTAATTTGAAAACAGTTAATCATAAAACAAAATAACAAAGACAACTAAACATAAGCTGGGCCCCACCGGACCCACATTAGTATACACACATGATATCGACAATAAAATATTACAATCATAGTTCAATACGAGAGATAAAAGTTTAAATAATACATACCTTAATTTAAATAAAGAAATAACCTAAACAGAATTCCTACAACTCACATGTTTGCCTTGTTGCCTTCCAGTCGGTCCTAAGCTGCAATCCACCTAGGGGAAGGGTTTTAAAACAATAAAGAAAATGTAAACGGAAGGGTTAGTAGGACTAGGTTAGAAAACATTAATTTGAATATAAAATTTTGCATTCAGAAAAGTATTAGAAAACAGAATTTGATAAATAAATGAACAAACAATTCGTTTAAATCGTTCTTATTAAAACAGTTCTTTGCTTGTTTAGACAGAATCTTATTGTCTTTCTCGGGCAAACCATATAAGTCACCATCGTAGTGGCCTATTTGGGTTTCAGAACCTGCCCCCAAGGTCGCATTCTACACGACCCGATCTCTGATTATGGCGTCATGCCCTTGTGTATATTTATTATTTTTTAAATCTCATATTACCAATATTCTCGGTTACATTCATTATTAGATTCATTATGAACATTCATTCTTAGACAAGAAATGAAAAATACTAAGAAATTCATTTTTTTTATCATTCCCTAAAAATAAAATTAAAAGAAATCATTTTGTGGCTAAATGCCCCCTTTAAAAATATTTAAAACATTTTGTCATTCATTGAAAACATCTTGAAAGGATCTTTAAGGCCAAAACCATTTTAAAAAAAAAAAAAACCAGGCTATCAAAGAAAGGGGTAGAAGTCCTACTTCGATATTCTGTACCGTGACTTAGCACCGCAGTCCCGACCCTCTATACGTTAGCTTTACAGAACCACGAATGACCTTAAATGTAAAGTAACTTCATCAATATCTAACTTAAGATATTCTACACTATTAAGCTATTTCATGGTGTCTTAGTGTGCCATTTATGTCCCTAAAATCATACTATAAAGTTTAAATTTCTCAATTTGGGTTTAAAACAGTGAAAACGAGTGAAAAACAACTATTTTTCCTATGGCCAATTGGCTTGGCGAATTCCCTAGTCCGGCTTGCCGAACTATACAGTTCGGCCTACCGGCCATGCAAGATCGGCCTACTAAACTTTCCTACGTTTGGTTTGCTGATGATATGAATTCGGCATGCCGAACTCATGAGTCCGGCCTGCCAATGTTCAAGATCGGCTTGTCAAATTGAAAAAACTTGGGGACCCAAGACATCAAGTCTCGGCCTCCTTGAGATCAAAATCTCAATCTAAACCTGTTTTCTCAATTCTCAAGCATGGGTAATGTTTATAAATGATAGAAAAACATAATAGAACACATTTAAACAATTTTAAACAAGATTTGCACAAAAAATTTGAAAAAAATCCAAAAATAGAGAAAAAGGGAAAAAGGTTGATCAAGCTTGATTTCGTCCAAATCAAGCTCAAATTTGTGAGGGTTTGTGTTCAACTAACCTAGATTTAGGGTTTTCTAAGCTCAAGAAACTTGGATTATAACATTTTGAAGAAATTGAAAGTTTAGAGAAAAAGTTTGAAATTTGAAAAAAAGTTAAACTAACCTCAAAATTTGAGCTTGAATTCGAGTTTGTGGAAGCCAATCCTTGCTTCCAAGCTTCCAATCTTGCTGGAGATCAAGAGCTTTTGCTCAATTTTTGAAATCAAAAGGGGGGAGAGAGAATGTGAGAGGGAACAAGAGAGAGAAAGGGAGAGCTGAGAGAGAGTGTGTGTGCTGAGAGAGTGAGTGAGGGAAGGAGAGGTAGTTTTCCTCAGATAAAACCATGTCCTCAGTACATGGTTTTCAAAGAAGGATATATCGGGCATTAAACAAATTGTCTTGTTTTAAAAATCTAAAAAAACAATTAAAATAATAAAGAGTGATTAAAAATAATTAAAAGTAATACTAATTTAAAAATAATACAAAATAATTAAATTAAGTTTAGACTTACATTATGGCATACTAATTCACTATTTTCAGACTAATTACACTGAATTAAAAATCGGAGTGTTACATGTTTGCTTTCAATATAAAAATTGCATCAACTTTTAGCTATGATTAAAAAATTCACCATGACAAAGAAAAGACTGCAAAAGAAAAATTGCACACTTATCAACTCTATACTTTTATCTAGCCTCTCTATAAACCCTAAAATTGATGCATCCTTTATATATAAAAGAAACTTGGACATCTGAACTTATGCACCGCGTGTGAAATTTCTAAAAGTGATCTCTAAAAGTAATCTCCCAGCGTGAAATTCCCAGGATGACCTTACTCTGAAGGTCGATTTTCATATTGTATTTGAATAAAGTAATAATTATGCTATACAAGTTAACATTTAAAGGGTCAGCAGCAGCGAAGAATTCAGGGATGTCATGTTGTCCTCAAAATATTCATAGCTAAAAGTGTTTAGCAACAATGATCATATCTTTTTTAAGAGTAAAGCACCCCACTAATGACAAAACCGATCAAAGTATTTACACAAAATGTCCGTTTTAAGCTTATTGAGTCCAAAATTGTCTACTTCTATGCAATATTACAATACTGTTTTTTTTTTCTTTAATTATTAGTGATTTAATTTGCACATTTTGCCGTAGTGTTTAATTTTGGGCGTCTCCTATTTTTTTGGCCGTTTGCTTTATCACTTTTTTTGGGTATGATTATTCCCAAGTTGACTTCATACAATTTTTAAAGCCAGATTTGAATTAATTTTTATTGGTAATTTACTTCATTAGTCAGGGTGATTTTAACATTTAATGTTGTCATTTATTCACGTTTATAATGGCTATTTATTTATTTTATAGTTTGAATCTGGGTATTGTCAAGGTAAATTTTTTACATTAAATGCTGTCATTTGTTCATGTTGTATGGGTGATTTTTACTGATTTAAAACTGGTTATGTTCTTTCATTTATTCACGTTGAAGAATTCTTGTTTCGTGTCATTGATTTACATTTAAGCTGCTCAAACTCTATATTCATTCTTTCATTTTCGTTTATATTCACACTATTTTTCTGAAACTTTTAGTTTTAGCTTGTAACTCATTCATATTTTCATAATTTCAAGCCTTTTTTTTCTCTCACAAGAACTATACAATCAGGTATGTTTTTTTGCTTTTTTGTTTTTCTAAATTCACACTAGCAATTGTGCGTTGTTTGGTATTATGATGCTTTGGTCCTTTTTTTTTTTTCACCAGTAGTGAATTCAATTGTTATGATCTTTGTGTTATATATATATATATATATATATATATATGTTGTTTATGTAACCGTAGCATTTATTGTTTTATATTTCCCTATAGATCCGGATGTGCCTTAATGCTTTGTGCTTTGAAATTTCTTGTTTGTGTCATTTTTTTTAAATTACGATTTGGCACTTGTGTAAAGTTTTTGTTATTTTATAATTTTTTGATCAATTATCACTGTATTTGAAATTTAATTACATCTATCTTTATTTCAATATTTAGTCAATACAATTTTTCATACTTTATGAGACATCCAGTTTTAGATTTATTACTTTAATTATAGTTTTCATTACAATAATGAAAAGTATTTCATTTTTGTCAACCGGTTTTTCAAGATGTTGTATTCATTATAGCAATGAAATTTTGTTATTATCAAGTATTTCAATTTTGTTTTGATCATTTATATAACCATGGTTATCAAGTTTTGATTTAGATTCATTCTTTATAATGATTTTTTTTTTCATTGCAATAATAAAAAAATATTGGACAGATTATCAAACAATTTTTATAGTGATGGAGGCCTCTAATGGTATTATTGCCATTGATCTTGTGACACAAAGTTTTTTAAATTAGGTTGACATCCTTGTGCTTGATGATACATTATTATAATGATTAATGGTCATCAATATAATGAATCATGCATTCTTTTCAGGTTGATCAGCTTCATTTTCAGCAATACAGAGTCGTTGATGGGGATCTGTAGTATATTGTTGATTTGGGTACCAAGCAATATACTTGCAAAGCATGGGAGATGGATATCTGTTCCCTTGTGCCTATGTGTGTATTGTGGTTACCAGATCCAGCCTTGGGGTATTTGGCATGGTGATGAGAACCGTTGGTTAAAACTATTTTTACTGTAGCATGTGAGGGCTTTACACTATAGCATTTTTTTTGTTACTGTAGCATATAAGAGCTTTACATTGTTTATAACTAAGAAAGTGGTGCAGACTAATAACCGTCAAACACCAGTGTACTCATATGTTGATGTACTAGTTAGGACATATGCTGGGTTGGTGATGCCTACAGCACACATATCACAGTGGGTATGTCGTCATGAGCAAAGCACTGTGCAACCACACGGGGCACGAAGGTCCCCAGGAAGGCCAAAGGAAAAATGCAAATCACGTAAGACGAATAGATGTGGATGATGTGAGTAGCTCAGGCACAATCAGAAATGCAATAATCCAATAAACCTCGATGAAATGTCTAGAGGTTTAAAGAAGTAGAAAAAGTCATTTATGGCTGTTTAATCATTGCGTTTTTAAGGACATTCTCTCTCTCTCTCCTTTGTGTTTTTTTTTTTTTAGCACTGTTATACATCTCGACCGGGCTATGGCCCGGCCCTTTCAATGGGGTGGGCCCCACCCGATGGGTTCCATTGTGATGGGGCCCACCTCACTGAGAGGGCCGGGCCACAGCCCGATGGGGAAAAAAAAAGTTATTCTTTTTTTTTTGGTTGGTAGCTTTGTAGCTTACGTTGTCTGAAGATATATTCATTATTTTAGTGACTATTTTTTTGTTATGAAGTGCATGCTTAACGTTGCATTGGCATATTATCATATTTTTTTTACAAGTGTTGTACCTTGTACAAGAACAATCTCTCATGTCATTAGCACAATGATCTCTGCTTTACCATAATGAACGTATATCTCATATTTACCATAATGATTTTTTTTTTCCTGCAAAAGTATGTATAACAATGGACTAAAACACGTTTCTACACATATATATACAGTTGTGCTTAATAATTGAACATTTTCTACAAATCGCTCAATAATGTCCTCTTTACAATAATGAAAATGTATTTCATATTCACTATAAAGACTTTGTTGCAAAAGCAAGTATAACAATGAATTGTAGCACATTTACACACGCACATATATATCTATATATAGATGGATAAGTGTAAATGATAAAATAGTATATCATTATGACAAAGAGTAGTAAATTATATAAATGATAAAATATTAACCTTTTTTTTTTTTATACAAGGGGAGGGGAGAGGGAAGGGTAATACCATCACTATTGAGTGAGGTTCAGAGTGACTCGAACTTACAACCAATCATACTGCCCTCACTTGTCCATAAAATATTAACTTTTTTTAAATGAAGTTTTTTAGAATTAATTACTCGTTGCCTTTTTTGTTTCTATTAATTACGTTTCAACTTTCAAATGCAGATGGGAGATTTTTTTGTCTTTTGCTTCCGTTCATTGACTTTTTTTTTTCATTAATTACATTTCACATATTTTAGCAATGTAAGCCTTTTTTTCCCTTGTTTTGGTACTCTAATCACTTTAAAATTATATTAAAACATTGCTGACCTATATCAAAATGTAAAAATCGTTGTTTCCATTTTTAAATCTAATCAGTATAATTTCTGGTTCATTATGAAGCATTTTTTTATTAATTTCATTAAAAATAGAAAATTATAAGGGTTGATTTTCTTCCTGTTACAATTCAAGGCTATAGTGGTCTTTACATTTAGTTCAGGAGTTTTGTAAAGTTTGTGGGCAGTTTTAAAATCAATGTGTTATAATTAAATACTTATGTAAAGAGGAGTGCTAAATACAAACTAGATGCTACCTTTTACTTTTGACATGTGTGACTTTAATCTTTTCAATAAATACACTTAAAAATGACTCATTTTCTTCAAATATATTTGCAAGAGTGTGACCCCCTTTCTCTCGGATTTTAACCCACTTCTCTTTTTGGTTGAAGACTTCAACTCTCGTTCTTCCTTGATTCTATATCAACCAACATTACGAGTAAAAAAAAAAAAAAAAAAAAAACCCAATATTATAAGTCCGCCACCTTCTATTGAGATTGTTTCCCCTCTTTTTTATTTTGTTTTATTTTTATTTCCATTTTCATTTTTTACTCCAAGTTTTCGGAAACAAGCTTTTGTAAAGCACTTCTCTTTAGAATATTTATAGGGGCTGGGGGGGCGTTAAAAATTTTTAAGCCATTAACGTCGTTTTAATTTTATTTTTTAAAAATTCTTTTGTATAGTAAACATAAAATATATATTTTTTAAACCCTTAGCGGACCTTTTTTTAAGCCATAATTGTAGTTTTTATTGTTCTATATATATTTGTTCATCAATGAAGAAAATAAATTATATATAATACATGAACTTTTTTTATTTGTTAATTTGTTTTGATGGAATAATTTGCCAAATCAACTACAACACTTTTTTTTTTCTTTTTGTTAATGTTATCTGATTTTGTAAACTTCTTTTAGTAAACTACAATCTTTGCAAATTAATCTTATATAAATGGGGTTTTGCTTTCAAATTTTCGTTATCTTAAGATGTTTCAAAATTGATTGCATGAAAATTTTCAAATGGTAAGTATTTTATTTAAAATGTAACTGTATGCTTTTATAAACAAGGGAAGGACGGAAGGCTTAGTTTGTGAGGAAAATATGTGTTCGTTTTGTTCAAATATATTGTTTCTTTTCTCATAAACTTGGACCTTTTTTTTGACGGAATTATAAAAACTGAAAAAATTACAATACGTGTCTAAATTATTGTTATGAAATTAAAATCTAACACAATATTCAAAATATTTTAAAAATGTCCTTAATGATATAGTAATTATCTTAATGATATTACATATTGTACTATATAATTACATATAAATAATTTTAATGATATCATTATGAGATATTTATAAAATTTTTACAAATTAAAGTCATATTTTAATTTAACAAACGTAATTGAACCAATTGTCTCATTAACTCTTATAAACTTGGATGTAGCAATCTGAAAATACAATAGACCAATAAAAATGCTACTAGAAAGAGTTTGTGGTTACTTAAAAAGAGGGTGGCACCCTTGTAAATATGTCTGAAAAAAATGACTTACTTGTTTGAAAAAGTTAAAGTAACAAATGTCAAAAGTAGAGGGTAGCATTTAAACAAGAGTTTAAAATAGAGTTTGCATTTAGCACTCCTTATTATGTCAAACTCATCGCTAAAACGCCTATGCCCGTCGTTGTTCAATTGTGGTGGAATCGAATGGAAATCAAGGCGTATTTTGAACTTATTATTGCTAATCATTAATTGGTTACATGTCCCTACATCTACCTAACTTTTAGCAACAACATTTTTTCAAAACTTGTTTCACTCAAATGTTTTTAAAATTAATGTTTCCAATATTTGTTGTTTAATATGGAATGTTCTAAGTTCAACCCAATTGGACCTTAGCGATGGTCGCTAAAGGGTTGCCTTGATATTTAAGTCAACAAAATGGGTGTCCAGAGCCTATTTTTGCTAAAAGATAAAAGTTGCATCAATCGAAGTGTGAAGAATAAAACAAACACACAAACACGGCTTATAATGAGCAATTCAACTTAACAAATTGACCTTTTAATATGAAAGCGCAATTCTTAAATGAGTCTAAAATCCATAACAAAGATCATTGTTAGAGTGTTAGTCCAACAATTGGGTGTGAGAACATCGACATTTTCCATTGTTAAACTGTTCTCACGAACTTAACTAGAAGGTGATATTCTCATCAAAAGGTTTCCTTTCAACCATGACATGCACTTTTGTGGATTGCGTTTAGCCGTAGGTAAAGACCTTCATGCCTTGGCCATCATTATGACAAGCATAAAATAAGTTACTCATCTCACATTTGTAGAACCGTTTAGTTATGCATAAACACCTTTATTGTACCTTGGCCACCGTAATTCGGACATTATTTATAGGGTGTTTGGAAGGGTGGTGGGAACCAGTGGTGAGAACCACTTTTACTGTAGCATGTGAGAGTTTTACACTGTAGCATATTTTTTTATTGTTACTGTAGCATGTGAGAGCTTTACACAGTTTATAATTGAGATTATGGTGGGAACTGAGTGGTTTCCACCACTGCCAAACACCCCCTTAGTGGTATTTACGAGTAGTGTACATATTTCTTTTATAAACCGGAATATATTTATATATAAAAAATAGGCTCTATCAATTAAAAATAAAAAAAGAAAAAGAAAAAGTAACATGACTATTATCAAACATAACGTTGATATTAGAGAGGCACAATCGAAAAAGTTAATTACGTAAGAGACTTAACAAAAAATATGTTGCACCTCTCTAGGGTCAATGTCATATTTAACATTTGAAACCATATTTCAATGACAGTTATGTTACGCCTCTATAACATTAATGTTTCGTTTAATGAATATTATGTTATATTTTTTACTCTATAAGTTACGCTGGTGGGAAGTAGAAAATCCATATTATATATCAAAATTTAAAAACTCTAAAACTTGAAGTATTAATTCTTTAACTAACAGTCTTTGTTTACGACGTTCAGTGGTAGTTTACTAATTTCTTAAATACAAGCGTACAAGATTATCAAGTCTTTGTCCTATTAAGTGCTAAAGAAGTATTATCTTTTTCTTTAATTAATTGTTTAGGCAACAATAATTATTAATTAGGTGGGAATGCATGGATAATAAAAGTTCAAGATTACATTTCGTTGTGTTTGTCTAACTTGACTTTATAAAGAGGGCGCATGGAGCTCATACTTGCCGCAAGTTTTGAGCTTACACTAGGCAGGCTTTAACATCTAAAGTCACTTCTAACAACTAGATTCGTACTCAAATCTAGTTGTTAGTTTTTTTTTTATTATTAGTTTATAATACAGTTGTTGTAATTGTGGCTTGAAGCATCATCACACTAGACTATACATTTATGGGTCAAAAGCCATTTTTTATTGCAATCCTTAGGGTGTAAGTCAGCACATGATCCCTTTTTTTGGAATGAAGGTAATTTGCTGGCAATTGACCGACCGCGATTTTCTGTATATTACGTTGTTAGAAACGTTAGGGTAGTTTGGTATTGTTTTTAAAGTTTGTAAAAATGTTTTGGTGTTGAAAAATAATAATTTTTTAAGAATTGTGTTGAAAGTGTTTTTAAAATTTTTGTCTCAAAAAACATACGAAAGCATTTTCAAAGATTACGAGGACAAAAACAAACGGACCTATATTTTTGTAATATCATTGCCGTATACGGAATCAGCTATGATACTGTTACGTTCTCCAACTCATAAGAATACATATATATAACATACAACTATTTGGTTATCATTATACATTTTACCATAATTTTTATTCTTTTTATTTTTCTGTTGAATATATACACACATACATACTTATATATATATATATATATAGGCAAATTAAGACTTAAATTAGGTATCTTGCTTAGTCGAACACTTACTGTTTACCAATGTAACATCTATGTCACCGCCTAAATTTTTTTTACATAATTCTGTAAAATATTTTTTATATCAAATGTGGTTTTCATAAGTAACTTTTTTTTATTTACCTAATTGCTCAATTGAAATAACTCTCTCAAATAATCAATTAATAAAGAATCTAATAGTGTGTTTTAAAACACTTGTTCTAACCAAGAAGCTTTAGCTCAAAGCAGTTTTTTTATATATATATATATATATAGGGGAGGGGGAATGCCACCTTCTTTTACTAAGCGTGACGCAAACCCTCAACCTATCGTTGGGGTGGAGGAACTTACAACCAACTAAGCTGCCCTCATTGTCAGTTTAAACTAGTTTTGTTAAAGTATTTTCCCCCATAAAATTTAAATTACTATAGTATTTTCAATTCAAACCTAGTTTGAACTTTATATCTAAATAAATCTTAAACTTTTTAAATAAAAAATTTTACAAATTAGGTACTCAGATGCACGTGCTTTTAAACTAGTACACATATAAGATTTATAATCAGTTTTAGGTCATAATCTCTTTCACCTTTCCAATTATTTTGTTTTTCAAGTTCCATTATTTTATCATAAATATTTATATAATTATATATAAAGAGAAATAATTTCTTAATATACTAAATGAACAAGATTTTTTTATACCATTATTGAAGTCTCCATAGCACTTTAGGAAGTTCCCAAAAAAAAAAAAAACACTTTAAGAATAAATCGTTTACCATTAAATTAAAAAGGGATCAAATTAGTGCTCTTAAAAAGGCTTTTTAAATCCCTCATCCATCCGTTCCTATTTTTGGGATCTTTATACAAATGCCACAAAAGAGAACCTTAGATTGAAAACGTCACCTGTTAAATAATGTTTAAGAAAATGCAACGAAAATGCCACACTATCACCTACTTATATATAACGTACTTCCTAATTATCCCTTCCTTAAGTGCAACAGGTAAATTCGTAACTTACATGATAAACTACGAATTTACTAGCTAAGTAAACAAGACACTTAATTAAGTGTTGATGTAATTAATAATTTACATGGTAAATTCAAAATTAATATTATAAGCAACTTGTAATTTGTAAGTTATATGAAAATTACAAATTTACCAGCTAAGTAAACAAGATATACTTATCATAACTGACACGTCTATTATGTGCTACTTGTAGATTTGTAATTTACGTGGCATTTTTGTCATGTAGGAGATAAGTGTTCATTTTTTTTTTCTAAGAAATTATAATTTTCTAGTTAGTAACTATATCTTTTAAGAAAGGTGGACTTTGTAATTAAAAAATTTACATATTAAATTCAAAATCAAGATTATGTAAAACTAATAAATTCGTAATTTACCAATTTAGTATTGAGCGAGAGGGAGAGAGAGAGGAAGTTGACCAAACAAAGTTCGACAAAAAGGAAGAAATCAATGAGATGTGATGGTGAACAAGGAGGAGAGAAATTGAGAGAAAAAGAGAGTGACAAAAAAAGAAAAAAGCATAAAATATTCAAACTTTAGAATAAAATTGTCTTTACAAAAAGAATAAGAAATAGCAAAAATGACATTCACTAAAGAGTTTTTAGCTAAGTGACATTTGTCAATCCCATAATTCAAAAGGTAACACTTTTCTTAATAACTCCCCATTTTTAGTCTTTCCTTCCAAAGGAACAAAAATCGTGAAAACCTAAAATAGTTATACTAATCATCCAATCCTAATTTGTCCAATTTTTGCTTTTTGCACTGTAGTATCAACTGATAGGGTGTTTAAAAAGGTGGTAGAAACCAATGGTGAGAACCACTTTTATTATAACATGTGAGAGTTTTATACTATAGCATATTTTTTTATTGTTACTATAACATATAAGAGCTTTACACTGTTTATAACTGAAATTGTGGTGAAAACTGAGTGATTCCCACCACTGCCAAACACCCGTTGAAGTTAGTGGTTACTTCTCCAGTCCACTCAATTCCCACCACTGTCAAACACCTGCTGAAGTTGGTGGTTACTTCTCCAGTCCAACAGAACCCCACCGATATTATACATTTTAAAACCATAAATTTGGTCAAAAATACCTTTTGTACACATGAGAGACAAATATCGATGGTTATCTTTATTCGGTTCCCATCAAAAAAACTACCGAAGTTACATATAAAAAGTGCGGTTAATAATCGTATAAGTAATATAATTCCAAAACAGCAAACAGTTATTCTCTTCTACTAAAAAGTAGAGATTCTTCCTCTTCCTTGGCCCTGAAAGGCATTTGCATTTTCGGAATCTTTGCAACGCCGCATAACAAATGGAACAAAGAAGAAAAAGAGAATACACCGAAAGAGAAACGGCCAACATTTCAACCCAATATCTAACTGTTAATATAACTATTCACACTAGGAACCCTCCTCGCATAACGCTTACATCCACGAGAATAAGAGAACAATCCAGAACCAAGAGAGCAAACCTATAACCGATATGAAATGCTTATTCAATTCTTCTATCTTCTCCATTCCCTAATTATTACCATGAATAGCCCCTAAAAGAAAAAGAAAAAAAAAAAAAAACCACCTCTACTTTCTACATAATCCAGCTAAGTCATGCCCACTATGCAAGCTATAAAAAGAAAAGCAAACAATAAACACAGAAAAAGGAAAGATAGAAAAAGGGTAAGACATTTTGTGTGCTAAAAACAATTGGATCACAAACAAATTGTGTGAGTCGGGAAAAGAAGGGTCAAACTTTGTTGACAACTAGTTATTTCCTAATCCGGAGGTTTGAATTTAATTTGCGAGGTACTGCCGGACGAGGTCTGTGTTGAGAGGCTTGGATCATGTTTTGAGAACTAAGTAGAAAAACCAAATGAAGATGGAGCGGCAGGATCATGATTGCATCAGATTGCTTGCCCGAGGAAGGATGGCGTTAGCTAGATCTTCGTTCAGTTTCACTGGAAGCGGTGGCATCTGCTTCATTACTTCCGGCGTGTCTAGCAATCTGAAGAGAAGCAGAACATGGAAATAAAGATGCGATATTTCAGCATGCATCAGTGTACGCAAAGCGAAACAGCTTCAAACAAAGATAAAACAGGTCCAGAATTATTTATTTTATTTAGAGATATTAATAGGGTAAAACACAAGCACCAAAATACACTTGGCAGGGACATCGGCTAGGCACTCCATACAAAGTGCCGGCAAAAAACAAGGGCCCCGTTTGTTTTTGTACTCAAAATTTTTTAAAAATATTTTCGCACACTTTCAATTTAAAAACATTCTCAGCATAATTCTTAAAAAATTCTCATTTTCTAAAGCAAAAACATTTTCACCTATTTTGAAATCAATACCAAACGGCCATAGACTATCATCAATGCTATTAGATGATAAAACTACAGTTATCTATGGTTGTTTTCATTGCTGATCCAACAGGGAGCAGTGTCACATGCAGGAATGGATGATTATGCTATAGATAGTTCTGAGTTATAGTTAGGTTGGCCATACAACTATATGGTAAAGTGTTAAGATATGCACATATAAACAAAAAATAAAACAAATCGAAAAATGATTCGATCTCAAAGTACGAAATGAAATTGCAGTGTCCTAGTCAGTTTTCTCTAGACTTAAATGATTGCAACTTAAAACAAAAGGAAACTGAAAGAAAAGTTGCAATAAACTTGACAAAGGAAAAAACACTTGAAAAAAAAAAAAAAAAAAAAAAAAAACTGCCTATAAAAATGTGCCAACTTTTCTTCTCTGTCTTACCACATAATAATTTAACATTTAATAAGCAAGCATAACAATGAAAGGTGATGAAGTGAAATACAAATAAAGAAAACACATACACAGCGGCAAAGTAAAGAAGAAATTTAAGATATAAGATGAATTCATTAAAGATTCACAACTTACTCATTCATAATCTTGAGGATGTTATCCCGAGTTTGGCAGAAGAGATTGATGTTTTCTTGTAGCTGAAACAAGAACATAAATAAAACAAAAAAAAAAAGAATAAAAATATCTAGGAGGACATAGATAAACTTTCACCGTACCACATAATGCATCGTTCCTCCATAGATAAACTTTCACCGTACCACATAATGCATCGTTCCTTCCCATGTTACCAATTCATGGGCCACCGATATATAATCAATCTTCCCAACAAAAGTAATTTAGAGACTACCAGAAGTATATTGTATCCGCGGTGCCTTTAATTTTGAGTTTCTAATTGGAATAAGGTTTCAACCGTAGGTTAATTGTTATAACAGCGAGAATTTTTATTATAAGAGACAGAAACATTTATAAAATAATCGAGAGAGAACTAATAATGCAAAATGAATGCAACCTGCAAGATGTTACCTGGTAACTACCAATGTTTGCAGAAATTTGATTCAAGACCTGGGCATTTTGCTCCAGAAGATCTCCTGTAGAACCACCAATCTCTGCAAATGGATAAAAGAAGCTATCAAGTACCTAAATACAAAAAAATAAACAATAATAATAATAATAATAAAAATAAATAATAAGGTCAGAATCTTATGTCTCTATTTCCTTTCAGTAGAAGAAATAATTTAAAGGCCAGTATGATCCTTCCAAACAAGATTTTCTAGAACACCAATTTTATATCATCATAACTTGAATCCCCATGAAGCCTGGGAATAGGATGATTTGCATTAAGCTGTTGAAGAATCATGACATTAAACCTTCAATTTATGCGCAAAACTATTTAGGCATGGAAACATATTTCATAAAGTTGATCCATGGGACAAAATCCCATATTGAGTGAGATAGATACCCCAAAAGCAACTTGGTAATGACAAACGGCATTTATTTTTGACCAATAACCATTTTGGTCTAACCCATCATCTTTAAGTACCTTTTAGGAACTTTTCAGAACAAGTAAATTCAACTTTCATTTTCTCCCCCTCCTTTCAAATGTATAAATTCGTGGTGAAATATTGGACCATTCATTATTATTATTTTTATACATTGCTCGTTGTTCCTAGGATTTGAGCCTGGGATCTCTTCCTTTACCTATCCCACCCTTACCAAATGGGCTTGCACCAGTTGGCTCAACCTTTGATTAATTGTGTCTCTCCTTGTCTCATCTTTTTTTTATTTAGCTCCTACTAGCTTTAACGCACAGGAGGTCAACCTCATTTGTCGTTTCAAATTTGAACTTCGCCTTTTACTCAACAAAAAACGTTAATAAGAACATTTTCTGCATATAAGAAACAAAGCAAATGACACAACCTTTGAATGAAATGCCATCATCATTATCCATAGGAATCATTGGTGGAGCATATGGAGGTACATTGGATCGGGCTGCATGCTGAGACGACTTTGTTGAGGGATCAGTGACTCTTTCCTGGGAGACAATGCAAAGTTACCCCATGAGTATCAGGTATTAAATAAAAAAAAAAAAAGAAAGAAAGACCACACACACAAACTAAATGACAAGGATACAACTTTGCGATTAAATTTAATTGTGTTGGCCATAATTTTGTTAAAAAAGAGGGGGAAGGAACGCACAACTCCATCTAAAGATACAGCCAATAAAATTTATCGTTAGGAATTCTCAGTAGCAAAAGATTATCTCCTAGTTATACTTCAAAATGTTTCCCTCTCTGCAAAATTGCCCCAAAATTCAAACTTTGTGGATATGATGTTTCCCTTTAACCTATGAGGAAAATTTCATCTCCAATCCAGCAATATACTTGTTGGTCCTTGTCTATGTCAGCATGTCCATTGAGTTTATTACTATAGAACAGTTTCCCCAGTAATCATAGATTTGAAAGTACATAGAGGTCTATCTAAACAACGTTTCATGCTTGCAAAAGACAAATAAAATCAAAACTGTAGTAAGAAACAATTCCATGAACAGAACATAATTAAGGTCTATTGAAATAAGGCTTTATGCTTGCCAGATGAAGAGAAAGTTGAAACAGGAATAAAGCAACTACTCAATAAACAGGACAGGATGTATTTTTATGTTATTCTTTAACGCAGGTATGCAAAGAAAACAGCAAGTTACAGTGTTCTATGTTATTTCTGTTTCACTTTTTCGGCTCTCAAAGTGCAATCAAAGAAATCCCAATATGAAATCCAGTTTATCCACAAACTTTAATCAGGTTTTATACCGTCTAATAATGGATCAACAAAAGTCTCATTTGTACATGCAATTTAGTCCAAGCTAATATTACACACACACACACACATATATATTGCTTGACATAGAGAGTAGAGAAAATTGCATGGTTGTACCTGACGCATTCGCTTTTTGCGTAATACACCTCAAACTTTTAACTTTGACAAAATGCACTTTGAACTTTGAAATCATTGGCAATTGAGGTCCAATAGCTACTTTTGATTTCCATTTAGTGCTCCAATTCATGTATTGAGCTGCAATTTCTTTTTCTTAAATTGACAAGCTCTGTCCTTAAAAAAACTTACGTGTGAATCTCGTGACCAAAATTGTCCATGCCTGTTAACACTCGTTAGCTATTGGACTTCATTTGCCAATAATTTCAAAATTCAAGGTGTATTTTACCCAGATTGAAAGTTTTGTATTATGCACGAAACGAATAGTTTGGGGTGCAACAGTGCAATTTACTGTAGGGAGTAAATTCCATTGGTGCTACCACATTTTGCAACTTTTCAAAACCAGCTAACATATAAGCATTCCTTTAAAGAGAGAAAACACATGCGCGTGCATGCACGCACACATGCATGCATGGATATAGTAAGATTTATAAATAAATTGATCTTAGCTCTTCTTATCTTATATTTACATACAAGTCGACATGTTGAAGGAGCAAAAAGGACAACGAAACATCCAATCAAACATGCAAGAATAAGCACTTGAACATTTTTACTTGAAACATAATACAAGATTGAAGAAATAACATAATAATAGATCTACACCTTACCTTTTTATCCTTGCTTTTCCTTGACAAGTTATGCTCTTCCTTCCTTCGCTTGCTGTTTTCCTTTTTCTGGAAAACAATAGACCACCATTAACGCCTGATCTACAGTTTTTAAGTCACAAAGCAAATATTCAAATGCTAATAGTTTAAGAAGCCATGTAAATCTGTGTCCTTGCTGCCTAAAGTTACTTTGTCTTCAAATAAATTCAATTAAAGGTAGGTTGTACATAAATTTCGATAGCTCCTACATAAATATTTAAAAGGAGCATCCTTGCACTTCAGCAAGAGGTTCTCCAGGAGAAATTGGATATTTAATTTCATTGCATGAAAAATATTCCTAAGTTTCTATAAACTGCCAGGGCAATTCAGCCAACAATTACATGTTATCTGTTTTTTTTTTTTTTTGGGAGGGGGAGGGCATGGATTTGCTAAACAAACACAAAGTATTTGAATCATTCTCGCATAGCATGTAAAACAATCATATGAAAGCACCAATTGACAACTTATAAATCTTGTGCATGCTTAAATCCAGTAAAACTAGGAAAACACTAAAAACCAAATGATATTATATTCCGCAATTGAAATTCATGTGACAGCCATAAGACAATAACAAAAGGCCTAAGGCAGTGAGAGATAAAAAAGCTGAGCATACAGTCATCCATCTACAACGCAATGCCACATCTCGGACCGTCTTGTTTTGCAGCTGCATAGCAATCTTGGCATATCGGATTATGCTTGATTCTGTAGAAAATCTGAGTACCAAAACCATGTTACCATAATGGAAAAAGTAGGCATAAATAAAATAAGAACAGGGCAGAATACAACTTGAAGGTTCATACTTAAAATAACCCATTTATGGCATTCTATATCATAATAATAACATCATGCCAAAGAAAGAAAAACATTCTTGGCAGGTAGTCAAAGACTTGAATAAATTAAAATATTAGGGATGCCAATAATTAAAATAGATAATATTACTTGAAGACACAAAGGCAATAAGTCAAACACGGAAACTTTCCCACCTTTCCCCAACAAAATTATATATAGCGGGGACCTATGAGGCTTCAAACAGTCCTATCCTTTCAATAATTTTGCACGAAATAGTCACTCTTGATATAAGCTGAGACTCTAAAACTGCACCCAATAATCTGCTTTGGATTCTACATAACATTTAATCTGGAAAATAACAGAATCCAATTAATGAGCATCCAAGGCGCCCTTCTTTTTTTTTTTACTGCCTAATTCTCCGAACATCTAAATTTGCAAAGTAGGTGAGAAATCTAAAATTCAAATAGTTTCAAATTGTAAATTTTGTTCTCATATAAAGAACACAAATAGTTTAAATGCCAAAAGCAGAAATTTTTATATTTTGGTTTTCATTTAAAAAACATTAAAGCATCCTATGTTCCTATTTCATTGGTAACATGTATGCCCTGTATTATTGCCCAAGGAAAATTATTCAAACGCAACAACCATCATACATAACAAATGTTGCTTCAAAATTTATGAAAGCAGTTAAGTATTAAACTTTTTCCACAAAAAGGGTAAAGATTTGGTGCTGTCATGTTTGTAAGATCAAATCAGACCGCTGGACAATGAGACAAAATATTGTTGAAGCACATTTTCCATAAAGCATTAAATTTAAATGAAAATTAAAATGCCAATGACAAGATTTGGACAATAAAATTAAGACAAGAGATAGACTTGAATAGATTATGAACTTAGGCTCCATTTGGATAGCAGGGTTAAATTGCAATCCAAATTGGCGTCCGGATATGCAATTTAAGAGTAAATCTTAACAAGGATAAAATTTGAATGTGTTTGGATGTGTTAAAAACACGAATTTGAGAGAAAATGAGTGAGAGTTGAATTATACAAAATAGGAAAGTTTTTTTACTATTGCGAAAGGGTTCAGATTGGCCAAAATTTCCAAATTCTATATTGGGAATTTTGGCTGGTTTGAACAGGTGCAAAATCGGGATTGAGGTCCTCTTTTATGATACCAAATGCAAATTTGAATTGGGCACCACAATCAGATAGGCTGAACCCATCAGCCAAACACTCTCTTACAAGAGTGGCTTTGACCACCACCGGCATACTACACTTGGTACACTCAGGCAGCATTTGGAACCCAATAATAAAAATCGACAAAAAAATTACATCTTCCGCATATCCCGAAACTCTTCCAACAAAACCTACTAACTTGAAACCACTTAAATAGCCGGGAGCATTTAAAACCAACAGGCCTCAACTAGAAAGAGCACTAAAGCACATTTATCAACCAGCTAAATGATAAAAGATGACTCATACATTTGCCTTTGACGTAAAATACTAAATACACGTAAGCATTACGCTGACAATGAACATGGCAGAAAACTACACTAAGAAAAAGTAACTCTCACGTTAATGTAACAAACAAGAATTAAGCTTTTGTTTCTTTACATTTGAGTAAAGACAAGGAGTAAACAAATTTCTCACACTTGTTTCCTACATATTATAATTCGACTAATAGAACTCTGTTGGAGAGATATATAAAGTGACAGAAGGAAACAAATAACCACCAAGTAGTTCTTATAAATCCATAATTCCACAAATCTTTAAATTGCAAATTCTTAGTTACCCTTTAAATTTCGGATTATCAAAGTTTTTGCATGTTCTTCGCTATCTGGATGAGGACGTATCAAGTCTTTAGGGCAAGCTTTCAGTTACCAATTGACTATTAAACTTTCTGCATTGTTAACTCTTCACCATCGAAGATGTAGGCAGAAAGTCCGTCATTTGATTCTTAATTTCTTAATTATTTAAGAAGTCTGGCTTAATTAGAAGCCCTACTTATTATTTTTCTCGGATTAGTCTGTTTGCAGTGTTTAGCACTGTCACTTTATTTAGAATTCACCGAGCAGTTCTTAAAATTCATAGTAAAAGATTTATTAAATATTGTCCTTCCTAAATTACGGTTTCAACAGAGATTTAGTTTCTCTAACTACGCAAAATTTCGACAAAATAGACGGGGAAAAAAAAAAAAAGCTACGTTTAGTTAAAGAAACAAAACAAACATAATAAATCATTCAAAATCATATCAAAAGAACAGAATAGAATCAGAATTTCAAAGAATTGGAAAGAAAAGATAAGAAAAAAAAATACTCACTTTGAAAGCCCTTCTTCAAGAATCCCCTGTTCATCCGCAGTCCAATCCATGGAGATGCCGGGGTTGTGCTTCATGGCCATGGCGGAGCCGGAACTCTCGGGAGCCGAAGCCGGCACCGCCAAATTGCCGTTCGCTGGGTTCCCTCCGTTGAAGGAAGAGGAAGGATGGCTCGGTTCCTGATGGTTCCCAGACGGATTCGCCATTAAAATCAATCTCAAATTTCCTCAAATTCGAATATTTCAGCACCGAATTCTGCAAATCCTTCGCCGAATTCACCAATCGGAATCGCCGAATTCACCGTTTGGTTCCCGCCAATTTCGAAACCCCCAAATAGATAAGTATTGGAGAAAACAGAAGGAGATTTTTGCGTCTGAGAGAGAAACTTTTTATATACAAAAATAAAAATTGTACAAATATGAGACTGAAGGGAGCTCTACGCGCGAGCGAAAATATTGTAGAATTCGAGAGAAAGAAAGAGAGAGAAAGTGTGCGGGAAAATCAGAGGAGAGAGAGAGAGAGGGTTTTGACGTTTGAGAGTGGTGTCTAGAATCCAAGCGCAAAATGTCTCTTTTTAGAAAGCGGAAAGTAGACATATTTTTCTTTTTTCCTTTCTTTCTCTCTTCCTTCGGCTTTTTTGGCTTTTTCTTTTTTCTCTCCTCTTTTTGCAACTTGTCCACCGCACAGATTCCCTTGCCGAGTATTATTGTGGAATTTTTCTGTGTGGTATTTTATTTTTATTTTTATTTTTTTGAAAGATTTTTCATTTCTCTTCTTTCTTTTTTTTTTTTCCTTTTTTGATTAAAAGAATTTTATCTGTGTTGTTTACACACCTACAGTATGTTTAACAATAGTTCTCATCACACAGTTTTTACCATAAATTTAGTTATAACTAATATAAAATTTTCACATATTACAATAACAATAAAAAAATTACTACAATATAAAACTCTCATATATTATAATAAAAATAATTTTTACCATTAATTTTTTTCACTTTTTAAAACACTCTTATAGAAATCCTAGTCCTATGTTACGGGTTGGTCGGTCGAGAAAAGCACTTGACCCCATATTCACACAGATTCTTCCTTCTGCACGATATCTCTGGAAAATGTCTAGTACAATCTTTACTTATATAAGATATCTATCCTATTTAGGCATACTTTTCCCGATACATCATTTCCTTTTTTTAAAGAGAGAAATTTGATGGCAGCTAGATGGCTTATGTTCACAAGTTTTTTTCCCTTTTAGAATTTTATCCCAAAATTGTTTTGACAAAATTTAAATCAAAACTACTAATTATTAACTGGTTTCTGACAAAAATTTACATTTTTATGATGAATTAACAACAATAGTAGATGTAGCTAGAAAAAGCAGATATTAGAAGAAAGTCCTATTGAACATAGGGATAGAAGTAAGGAAATAGCAGAAAGAAACGTAATCAACCCAAATTAAGTAAGTACGACAAGTAAGATTAAATATACCCCCAAGATAAAAAAAAAAAAAAAAAGAAATTGAAATTTGTTATGGGTAATCTTGGCAGCCCAAGACCCAAAGCGAAGACTAAGAAAAGGTCCAATCAGGGCCTAAGGCTAAGAAGATATCCCAACAGGCAGACGAGCCAATCGAGTCATCGCCAGAAGTTGACATGACTTAGAGAAAACAAGAAGTCGACATAATATAATGTCCAGTGGAAATCAAGCCATACATACACAAATGGGAAAGTTGAGTACGAAGAAAGTAGGAATAAAATCATTAAATGAAATATTTTTTATTTTATTGGATTTTATTTATTATTTTATTTAATTATTTCATGTACGAAATTTTAATTATTAATAAGGTCAAGAAACCCTCCAGAGAAGAGACTTTTGGCCCTTTCATACCCATGTATTCAAAGAAAATAGTAAAAAAACCACAGAAGTGGACATAACTCACATTAAGTGAACCACTATAACTCTTGGTGTTGTCATTTGCCTGTATTTTAATTCTCTATTTCACATGAATAACATGAGTAATTTGTGAGGACTTATTGTTGATGAAATTCTACTATCAACAATTAACACTAGAAGAAGGGCCAGATTTATATGAGAAAATAGAGCCTCACCTTTCATAATTTCATTCTCGCGAATCATCATGGTGACCACATGCACAAATTACATTGGAGATAACTCCAACAACTTGTCCATCACTGGGGCTCTAAGGCTTGAGGCGCAGGAGGTAGCTCTCAAGAACCACGTTTCTAGAAGAACCATCTTTCTAGAACAAAAGGCAAAACGAATGAATGAGATGCTCGAGGGACTCTCGACGACCTTGGATAGCATCCAAGGCCGGAATGATAATGCTGTAGGTGATGACCCAGTAGACCAAGGAAATGATGTTGGTAACCAAGGCAATAGTGGCTAGTAGCAAATTCCTCAGGGAACTGACGAGACAACGGATGGCCATAATAGAAGGGCCAACTCTATGGGTAGCTGAGAGAAAAGGTATAGAGCAGCCTAGGTGCAAGGCCAAGGAGTGTGCCAACAAAATAGTAGAGACAAAACATAGGTCTCCTGCCACTCTCGCCAAGACATGAGCATAGATAGGATACAACATCCATCCAGAACGGAGGCGATTTGAGGCATTAACTATGTAGAGGCGATTTGAGAGATTGACTATGTACAAGGAGAGCTGTTTCATTAGGGAATGACCCACACTTGGTAGATCCTCTAGCCATGGACCAACCACCGAACAATCCACAAATCGACTCAGTTTATAGCTAAGCAGGTAAATTAATAGCTACAAGCTACTTTGGGACTCCCGACGTGTGAGATTAAACACCTTGTAGGATGAGTTGGAGAATTAGAGGATAGGCTTGATGTTCACTGAGACGAGGAGATAACATACTTTAACCCTTTTTCTCATGCGACCAAGAATGCTTCTCTCCCAGAAAAGTTCAAGCTGCCCAAGATGTAGAGGGACAAACCGACCTTGACGATCATATCTAGATTTATGATTCATAAATGGAATTGTACGGGGTGCCAGACAAGATTATATGTCAAACTTTTAGCCAAAATCTCGTGGGTTCAACTAGGCGTTGGTTTAGAAGTTTGAAAATAGGAAGCATTACATGCTTCCAAGACCTGAAGATAGCGTTCTTGAACCAGTATGTAGGGGTGAGAGCTCTTCTGTCATCTAAAGAAAAGCTCACCTTCCTGACCTAGGGCCCAATATTTCTTCAAAAGACTGGCTTGCATGGTACACTAAAGAGATTGCTATAATTAGTGGCATTACTGAGGACATTGCCCTTATGGGAGCACTAAGTAGTATGCAAACAAATATCCCTTTCAAGGATGATCTCGACCGCAAAAGTGTCAAGTCATACAGGGAGTTCTTAGAGAGAGCTCGAAGGTTTATAAATCAAGAGGAAGTGAAAGGCCTGGTTCACAAACGAGTCATGGAGGAGGTGGCAGTAGCAATGGTCAAGGGTCAAGCCAAGGGAGCAAGAAATGAAGTAATCCATAAGGGTAGAAAAGTTCAATGAAGCTACCGTTCTACAACTGATGAGGATGTAAAAGTATACGTTTTGCAAGGCTTAAATCCTTTATTTATATTTTTATTTCTTGTTAAGTCCTCTAATTAATAGTATGTTTATGTTAACAATTATTTTTGTTTCTTAGTGTGTAAATGTGTTTAAAAATATTTTTTATTGTGTTTCTATGTTTAATAATATTTGTAGTAATTTTTAGAGTCATTTTGGTGAGTAAATAAATAATAAACTCTTTATTGATTGTCTCCAAAAACTATTACATCATTTAATCTTTAGCGCACCTAGTTGAACACACACATGAGAATATGTACTAAAATTTAGGGCTAGTTTATGGGTGACATCTTGAGCTTACTGCGTAGCCTCTTCACAAATAGAAGGAGAGGGAAGGTCTGATCGGGTGTCATACATCTTGCATACACGACGAGACATCCAGGAGGGGCAGCATTTGCATGTTGATTTTCGTTCAGGAGAACAAATTCAAAGTATTGATCGTCAATGTGACCGTTCGAGAATGATCTATGAATATCATAAGACCGACAGTGGGTTATGGCTATCCTCACTTAATTGGATAAGATTTCTCTGTTGAATACGGCCAATGGCTCATCCTCTCTAGTAACAACCCATATAACGCAATAACGCAATACGGCCAATGGCTCATCCTCTCTACTACAAGTTGTTCATAACTGGCCGAGGATATTTAGGGTTTCAGAAAGCAATAGACGCTGAGATGTGGACATTGTCCACCATCTCATCCAGCTTTCAGTAGAAAGGACGGTTCTATAAGGGTGTCATCTCGTTGTGGAGTTTTAGTAACCTCGACGGCATCAACATACACTCGGACTAAGAGCTCAACCTTTCTATGACGACTAGAAGATGCCATTAAAATCTAGAAAATGTTGGAAGAAGTAAATTACTTAAATCAAGAGGCTAACCTAAGAATTGAGATGTTAGTTAGTGAAGGGTTCGATGAACGGTTCTTAAACTAAACAGGCGACCTATTTATATAGTGAACGACTTAAATTAAAAAATGTCATAAAGTTGCGCACTTTGTAAATCACCTAGAACGAGCAAAATGCTCTCAAAACTATAAAAATTGGTATGTTTTTCTTTTCCTAAGCATGTTTCTATAATTTATAATGTATATTTTGTAGGAAATTGTTATAGTTGAAGCACAAAGAAAACAAACAAACTGAGCGAGGGAGATTAAAAAACTTATTGTTTTGAGAAGCTTTAAGTTGGGAGTCACGAACAAGCGAACTCGATCTAGGAGTTTAAATAGAGTTTTGGAGATTTGGTGCAACTTGATGAAATTTTGGCAAGAAAATTGATGAAAATTGGTGAAGAAATGGGATTCAAAGCTCGACTTTCATGTTCTATGGAAGGACAAATCAAAGCCATTTGATTAGTGAATCGTAAATCTAACAACTTAGGATAAGGCAACCAAAGGTCATCATCCTACGGCTCCGATTCTAGGCGGGAAAATCAGAAATAGATCCAATAGCACAAATTAAACTTTCAAAAGTTGAAGCAATGTTTGACATAAGGAGGCGATGATCGCTGCATTCGATGCGACTATTTGGCTACTCAAGAAGTCAAATGCTAGGCAAGTAATCATGGAAATTTCAAAGGCTCCTTTAATAAGCAACCCTAAAGTTAGGAGAGGCTCGACTCCCAGGTGGCACGAGAAGGCTTGGCCTTAGAAGCATGGAACAATTCAATAAGTCACTCCCTGCTAGGGGCAATTTAGCGGGCAATGTTATGGGCAAATATAGCGGGCCCAAGGCCTAAAGTTGAGACCTAGAAAAGGCCTAATTTAGGCCTAAGGCTAAGAAGATATTTTGACAAGCAAGCGAGCTAGCATAGTCTTGGCCAGAAGTTGACATAACTCAAAGAAAATAGGAAGCTGAGATAATATAATGTCCAATTTCACTGAACTTAGGCGAGGATTTGAATTACAAAATGAGTAAATAAATCTCCACTAAATCAAGAAATCAAGCCCTACATGCAAATATGAGAAAGTTGAGTACGAAGAAAGTTAAATAAAATCAGAAAAGGAATATCATTGATTTTATTGGATTTTATTTAATTATTTCATGCATGAAATTGAAACTATAATAGGGGCAAGAAACCCCTAGAGAAGGGATTTTTGGCCTTCTCATGGTCGTGTTTAGAGAAAATAATGAAAAAAATCTAGAAGTGGACGTAACTCACATTGAGTGAACAACTACAATTCCTAGTGTTGTCATTTTTCTGCATTTTAATTCTCTATTTTGCATAAATACTGTGAATGATTTATGAGGACTTATTATCGATGCAATTCTACCATCAACAAAATTCAAATTAGAGAACTCCTAGACCTTAAAGTAATTAGACCAAGTAGTAATCTTCATAGATCAACGGCATTTATTGTTAGAAATCATGCAAAAATAAATAGAGAAAAAGCCACAATGGTCATAACTATAAAAGATTAAACGATAATAGATGGTTGGATGGATATAAAATCTTTTCCAAAGAACTATAAATAAATAGAATTCAAAATGCTAGAGTGTTTTTCTAAATTCAATTGTTAATCAGGATTCTAGAAAATGAAAATGGAAGAAAATAATGTGCCTTGGACAACATTTAGTACTACAGAAGGACATTTCAAATGGCTTGTAATGCCCTTCAGATTAAAAAATACACTTAGTATATTTCAAAGAAAAATGGACAAAATATTTAACACTCTATAATTTTCAAATTTTTGTTTAGTTTACATAGAGGACATTCTAGGTTTCTCAAAAAAAAAAAAAAACGTAGAAATACTTCATGAAAAATTTTATAATGTCTTTAATAAGTTTTTAGAAAAAAGAAATACTATTTTTTCAAAAAAGAAAATGAAACTAGGACAGCAACGTATGGAATTATTAGGACTTAAGATAAGTCAAGGAAAAATAAAACGCCAAGTACATGTAGCCAAAAATATTTTAGAAGGACCAGATGAATTCAAAATCAAAAAAGGAACTTTAAAGCTTTTTGGGAAGAGTTAATTATGCTCGACCATTTTTAAAAGATATAGGAAAACTAGTCAGTTGCCTTTAAAACAAAACTAGTTTCACAGGAGATATAAGATTTAATGAAGAAGATAAATTAAGTAGTAAAACAAGTCAAAGAAATGGTTAAAAAATTATCTGAATTATCATTATCACTAGAATAAGATTATTTATCAGGTGTTTGGATGGATGGTGGGAACCACGGTTCCCATCATTTTTTTAGTTATAAACAGTGTAAAGTTTTCACATGTTACAGTAACAATAAAAAAATCACAACAGTGTAAAGCTCTCACATGCTACAGTAAAAATGGTTCTAACCAACGATTTTCACTACCCTTTTAAAGTTTTGCAAATCGATGGAAGCAAAAAAGGATGGGGAGCCATTCCTTTAGCGTAAAAAAAAAATAGATTTAAAAAATACAGAAAGATTATGTGGATATTGGTTAGGAAAGTATATAGAAAGGGATACTAGAATGACTACTCTAGATTACGAATTATTAGCAATAACTTACGGCATAAAGGCATTGGAGATTCATTTGCAGAAGCCATTTACTATTAAAACATATTGCAAAGCTACTGCAGGGAAGGCAGAATATAATTTTTATAAAATTTTATATACAATATTGAAAGAAAAACAAGTTTAAGAGAAAAACAAGTTTAAGGGGCTATCGCCCACTCTAGTCCATGTATAGCTCTGTCCCTGTATATAATCTCTTTGCTAGCTCTATACCTCTCTCTTGTATATAAATAAAATAGTCTTGGATATATTGAGTCCATTTGGTACATGGTATTAGGATTAGGGTTGTGACTATATATTGACTAGATTATTTATCCATTAACCACAAAATAATTTGAAATATGAGGGACTAGCCAAAAATTGATGAGATCATTAGTCTAGAGTTTAGGACTAGTGTTTCCTCTAACGTAGTCTTGTTGTCCCTCTCCCCTCTATACTTGCTCACCTTCGAGAAGCCACCAACACCATAGGAGTTTCTTGAGGTCGTTGTTGAATCCAACACTGGAAACACACGCAGCCCATCGACTCTCAAATGTGAGCCTACCTTACTAGATCTCCGGTGCTCGCCTAGCCATGCATTGCCATACCTAGGCTAAAAGCCCCTCACACAACCCAACTTTAGTGTCCACTCTATCTATTGTATCTTCAGCATTCACTTACGATAGAAGCCTCAATCTTAACCTATTTTCAACAATGGAAAGCCCTACATGCAACCCATTTTTGGTAAGCCGTTACCGTTGCCACCGTTATGCTCCTCCCACCCCATTCTCAAGTGCTTCATCAGCGCCCCTCCTATGTGCTCCTTCGTTAAAGCTAGTTGTCCATTGTTTAACTTCCATGGACGGCAATGGGAAAGATTTTTTTTTTTTTTAAAAAGAATCATTAATATGGTTAAAGTTTTTTTAAAAATATTTTTTAATAATTAATGTTGATGGTTAAAACTTGTCAGCAAATAATCTCTCTCATATTCCATATTATGTTTAATCTCTCATGAGTAAAAGAATACATAATAAGGAAAATCAATAAGAACACACAAGAATTTTTATAACGGTTCACCTCCATTAAAAGCTACGTCCACTTGGTTTTCTTGGGGTTAGGAATGTTTTGATATGAGAACACTAATTATAAAGCTAATGCTAGGGCTTCTGCTGATGGGGCTGGCCTCTATTTATTGTTTACTAGATCGATTGTTATCCAATCCTTTAAGTACAATTTGAATTTAGATATTATAATGGTAATCTCTTATTCAAGTGATTCATAGATCTTGATAAGTCCTTCTGGTTAATTTTATCTCTGTTGCGGCTCTAGAACCTTCTAGATTTTGATAAGATCTCATGCTTATCACTAGGTTGAAGACCCTGGATTTTAAATATTGGATGTAATTTCCTAATTTGTGCTCTTTGGGTATAATTTGGAACGTGCTTTCTTGGATTCACTAAGGTGGAATGCGTTGAGATCATTTTGGGGCCTTTTTAGGCCCAATAGTAGACTTGGCCTTCTTGGTGCCCGACAACATTTGCCCCCTAGCTCGGGGTGCTTACTTGATTGGTAGCCAAAGTGCCTAGAGCTTCATAGTTGCTCAAACTCTTAGGAAAGAAGGAACGATTACTTTGACAATGCCATCATTAGTATGGAGCTCGAGAGTTGCCTCGATTATCAGAGTTGTCATGTCATAGATGTCAATTGTTGCAACATGTTAGGGAAATGCATTTAGGCCATTGATCTAAGGTGTCAAATTCCTACTTGAATCTCGACAATTGGATTGGAATCTTGGCTGTAGCTTTTGGATCATGTCCCTTGTAGATCGTATGAATGATATTCAAAGCAATATCCACTTATAAATGCCATGTTTTCTTCCATTTTGCATTTTTGAACTCCTCCCTCTTTTAAGAGTCTACCAAAATTTTGCCAGGTTGCATTTTCTAGGATTCACATTTGTAGGCTTTGAATCTTATAAAGTAACTTACTAAGATCACCTGGTGGAATTCTCACAATAAGTTCTAGAGGTACTTTTTGTTTCAACAAGCAAAATCATGAGTTTTCTCATCCTTTTTTTTTTGTTGCTATAGATGTGCTTGAATCTCACTTTATATAATGACCCGTCTTTCTAAGCTGTTACTTAATGCTCTTTTTTTAATCTTAGTCTTAATCTCACTTATAAAAATAGAAAATATATTTTTTAAGCTTACTTATAATACTTAGTTTTCACAGTGAACATGTTTAAAATACTTGTTTGCTTATAATTACAAGCCATATATTTAAACGTTCCTGGAAAAGCAGTTCTAGCTTATTATTAGACCGTAACATACTATAAAATAAACAGTTGATAAAAAGCTGACTTCAACCTTACAACGGTATCCATAGACCGATTATCGCATTTGTCCCACCACCATGCCCAGCTTATAAACTTTTCACACTGGTCTCTTGGTAGGATTTACTACAACATGATGAATCCAAATGAGCTTTCGCTAAGCAAGTCTAAACATATCTTACAAAATATTTACATAGGATTACTTGTAATAATACAATGCATGATTTCCATTATGCTTACTTAAAAACATCTTATCATCATTCATCTTATTCTGATTTATGGACCCAAGTGTTTGTATTGAGTGCACGAGGTTGTCGTAAAATGACATCGTATCTTTACTTGATGGCCCCCTTAGGTCAAGAGACTTAAAATCCACTCCTAAGTGGAGGTTGGTTCGACACTTAATTATCTTATCTTGACTTCATTATCGTGGAATTTAGATTACCAATCTTGTATCTTGGTAAATATACTTACTAATCTTGTATCTTGGTAAACATACTTTATGTCATGATCTGGTATCTAAGGTAATGTGCATAATAATTACAATCATAAAATGTACATGAATAAGGCATATCAAAGTCATTGTGTTCATGCCGTAAGTAAGGTTTGAAACTTACTTTAACTTTATACTCATGTATTCACTTAAATCCCTTTCCTTGGTTAGTTGACTTTGTGTCTTGTTTACGCGACACCCAGCTATTAGTTCGTGTCTAAGTTATCGGTCTAATTTTATACCATGTGACTTAGGTAACTAAAGCAATTTAGCATCTCATTTTATGGCTTTGAACATTGTTTGATGAGATTCATTGCTTGCTTTTAAACCTAGAGCTTAATTGGTAAGCACGGGTTTGTTTTGTCTATTTTTGTAAAAATGACGAAATAGCCCTCAACAGGTCTTGAAAATTTTCACACACTTTGGGATAAAACTTGTGACTGTTTGCTATCCAAAATAGCGTAGAACATCTACCTATGAAGTGAAAAACATAGTTTTTCTAATCTTTACGATTTTGGCCCGAAATATAAAAAGATTGACATTTTTGCCCTCGGCACCAAAGTAAAACTATTTGGCACTGTTACGCACAATTTTTAACAAGGATTAAGACTCTGCAAAACGACTTGTATAGATTTGATGACAAATTTTCATGCACGCAATTGGATGTTGTCATTGTTAAAAACACAGTGTACAGAAGTCTAGATGTCGATCCTACGAGGATGTTGAAAAAATAGTACGTAGCGAAAATTGAAATTTTTATACTAGAGTATTATGCAAAAACACAAGTTTGACACGCTATATGCATAAATTAACTAGATCTTACTAACCTTGTATGCCGAAGAGCTCTTGCAATTAGTGTAGAGAAGAACATTGCAGAAGAGCCTCAACCAACTAGTCTTCTTTGCTATTCTTTATCCACAATCAGAGTGCGTATGGGCATATGTTGTACAGCTCTTCCCCGGTGACTCTCCTTCCAACCAATTAAGAAATACTCAGAACTACCATTCATGATTTATGAATAATAGCTCTTTAGGGGAGTTTCAGAGACTCACAGTATAGAGTTCTCACTCTTGATTTATCAACTGATCTAAAAAACTATGAAGTTTCACTCCCTATTTATAGAGGTTAGACCCAAGGGTTAGTCCTTAATAGATAAGGCCTCAAAAATTCAAATTTGAATCAATATTTGATAAAATCAGGTAAAAATATGTGATCAAATTATCGTTTGGTCTACAGGCCAAATTGGCAGATCGGCTTATCGAATTACTCGATTGGCAGGCCGAACTTGGAGATTAGCCTACCAAACTTATGATAAATGATCTTTACAAATCTTTTATTTCCTACCCGAGATTCTTTGGATAAAGCCTCAGTTTTAATTCAAATAATTCAATAGAGAAATTATCTGATTAAAACAACCATATCTAGATAATCTCTAGGAAAATAAATATTCCGGATAATTCAACAAGTTTATCTTGAATTAATTTTTCACAAAATTAATTTAACCGATAAATAGACATGAATTATCCAATCTAATCGAATTTTAGCCTATCTAATAATTTAACATAAGTTACCAATTTATTAGAAAAGCATGACGTATTGTTATAGGATTTATTATGAGCTAGCAAAAGGGACCAATGGACTTATATAGTTCAAGCTCCCAATAATTATGAAACGATATGCATTTCATAATTATCAACTCTAACGCTACTCTACTAAAAGCTTAGAGCTATACTTTCAAACTGTATAAATTACGAAGCTCGAATAGCTAAGTCTCCATGACATATCATAATGTATCGTATCCCCATAGGATATCCATAATTGGCTTAAGGATAAATTCTGTCTTACCTTTCTGATTATTTTTCTCTTACGTTCTATTATCTCACCATCAAAAAACTTACCATCCAAAGACAATAAACCATTTGATTATATCTATGTATCTAAATGGTTGAGCGCTTCAGTCTTCCAATTATAGGATAATGCATAAAGAGGATATCATCGACTCCTAAGGAGGAGCTATAGATTCTGTATCTATGAATAACAATTCTATGTTATCAAGAATCATGTCTCCAACATACCGACAAACGTACCAATATAAATTGTGGATGTCACCCTTTGGTGCATCAAAAGACATAAGTCATAACAACGGGCCCACTATTTGTCTCAAGATTAAGATACAACACATATGATTATCTAAAGTGAATTGATTTACCGAGACAAAATTATTAATCCAAATCAATTACACTTTATGTCCTGATCCAATACATCGTCACCTATGACAATGCACCAATATTACTATTCATAGAGTTCGCCTCTTATAGCCAAGGCAAACCATTTCTTTTTAGGGTTATAGACAACATAATAATCTTTGCATGAATAAAGAGCCCGACTTTATTCCCTCGATTGCGAATCTTATGATTTAGATAGTCGCCTTTAGAATCATGTCTTTTGCACAATCTATCCATCATATGCCTGATTTTTACGGCTTAGACTGACAATCTTAGACTTTTGTTTACTTATCATACATCCAACGAAAAGGACAACTATTTGGTATATAAATAATAAATAAATTCTTTATTGATAAAAATTTCTCCAAAAACATATTACATTTTTACTTCTTACGGCATGCATGTCTAACAATCTCCCACTTGCACTAAGTGAGTAAACATGACAATCCCGCATCCCCATAGCTTCCACATGTCTTTCAAAAACTCTCGTAGTTAGTATCTTCGTGAATGGATCAGCTAAATTTTCCTTGGATGTGATTTTGCATACAGCAACATGCTCGCTCTCAACGAAGTCCTTTATCATATGATACTTTCGATTAATATGCTTACTCTTCTTGTGAAATCTTGGTTCCTTAGCATTAGTTATCGCTACACTGTTATCATAATATAGCGATACTATCTAATTTATATGAGGAACTACATCAAGATCTCTAAGGAACTTGCAGAGCTACACTGCTTCTTTCAAAGCATCACTAGCTACCATTTACTTGGCCTCCATCGTTGAATTCGAAGTACAATCTTGCTTAACACTTCTCCAAACAATGGCACCGCTGGCCAAAGTAAACATAAAACCTGAAGTCGATCTTCTCGAATCTAGATAAGATTGGAAATCCAAGTCAGTGTATCCTAAAAGTGTTAAATCCTCACCCGAATACATAAGCATATACCCTTGAGTCCTTCTCAGGTACTTGAAAATATACTTGACTGCAACATAGTGGTTCGATCCTAGATCCGATTGAATTCAACTTACAATCCCGACTGCATAACTAATATCTAGTCGTGTGTAAAGCATGGCATACATGAGACTACTTAGTGTCGAAGTATAAGGCACCTTATTCATGTATTCTATTTCTTCATTAGACTTTAGTGAGTCTTTCTCATAAAGAGTAATTCTAGACCTAGATGGTTGACCACCTTTCTTGGAATCCTGCATTGTATACCTTTTGAGAATTTTATCTATGTAGCCTGCTTGGAATAAAGCTATCATTTTGTTATTCTATCCCAAAAGATCTAGATACTGAGAATATAATTAGCTTCACCTAAGTCTTTCTTATCAAATTGCTCGGTCAACCATAATTTGTCCAATAACAATGCCCTAACGTCATTGCCAATTACCAAAATGTCATCTGATAGAGGAGTAGAAAAACCATCTTCCCATCCTTAATGTGTTTGTAAACACATGGTTTGTCCATATTTTGTGTGATCCCATAAGTCTTGATCACTTGATCAAATCTTATGTTCCAAGAATGGGAAGCCTGCATAAGTCCATAAATTGACTTTAGCAGCTTACAAACCTTACCCTTCTGACTCTTGGCCTTGAACCCGTCTGGTTGCACCATATAAATGGACTTATCAAGATAGCCAATTAGAAAGGCTATCAAGATAGCCAATTAGAAAGGCCGTCTTGACATCCATTTGCCAAATCTCGTACTTGAGAGCGGCAATTATGAACAAGAGAATGCAGATAAACTTAAGCATGGCTACAGGCAAAAAGGTTTCCTCGTAATCAATTCCTTCCTTTTGTGTGTATCCCTCGACTACCGGCCTAGCCTTATAGGTTTCGACTTTTCCATCCACTCCTCTCTTTCTCTTATAGATCCACTTACACCCTATGGGTTTTACCCCTTCAGAAAGATCTACAAGTTCCCAGACCTGACTAGTCTCCATAGACTTCATCTTTGTATTCATGGCCTTTGTCTAGAGTTTTGAATCAACATCCTCTATAGCCTCTTCATAAGTGTAAGGATCCCTGTTATGTTTATCCGATTTAGCCAAAAAGGCCTCACCATTGAACATATACCTCTCGGGTTGACGTTTGATCTTCCCACTACGTCGAAGCTCCTTAGGTTGTTGTTCTTTGGTTTTTCTACATTGATTGGAATGGTCTCATTCAGAACCCCTGGAGTGATCAAATCACTCACTAACTCTTTAAGCACCACTTTGCTTTGGGGCTTAAAATCATCCATGTAACTTTCCTTAATGAATGTTTCATTAGTTGAAACCATAACTTTATTTTCCTTTGGGTTATAGAAATAACCCTCTTTAGTCCCATTTGAATATCCTACAAACACACAAACTTCCAGACGTGCTTCTAGCTTATTCACTTCCTTAAACAGGATATGGGCCAGACATTAATATATGCGAATATGGTTTAAGGATGTCTTTTTCCTCATTCACAACTCATGAGGAGTTTTAGGAATCGATTTTGAAGGCACATTATTCAAAACATAGCATGTGGTTTGTAGTGTATATCCCCAAAAGGATAAAGGCAATCATAAATAACTCATCATGGACCTAACCATATCTAACAAAGTCCTATTTCTTCTTTCAGTCACTCCATTCTGCTGCAGGGTACTTGGTGCAATCTAATGGGATAGAATCTCATTCTCTAATAAGTGTCCCAAGAACCCATCCGAAAGGTATTCACCACCTCGATTGGATCAAAGTGCCTTTATGGGTCTGCCTAATTACTTTTCTACTTCAGCTCGAAACTCTTTAAACTTGTCATAAGTTACGCTTTTGTGGTGCATTAGGTATACATACCCATATCTTGAGTAATCATCAACAAAAGTGATGAAATACTCATACCTTCCTCATGCTTGGATGTTTATAGGTCCGAAAACATCACTATGCACAAGTTCTAGAAACTCTTCAGCCCTATTGCGCTTAGACCCAAATGGTCTTTTGGTCATTTTACCCTCCAAACAAGATTCACATTGTGCTATAGATTCTACCTTTAAGTGACTTAAAGATCCATCCCTTACTAATCTTTGAATCCTATTTAGGTTAATATGACTTAGTCGCAAATGCCAAAGATAAGTCTTATTAGAGTGAGAAGTTTTAAGTCTGTTAGAGTTATTATCATTAAACTCAATGTTCAACAGTAAGTCCATCTTAGGTTTGATAAAATATAGATTATTTTGCATCCATTTATTACATATAAAAGATTTGTTTTTACAAATCACCACTTTATTATTAAAAGAAACTACATATGAGTTTTTAAATAAACAAGCTATAGAAATTAAATTCCTTTGCAATTTAGGAACATAAAAACAATCTCGTAAAATTAAATTCCTATAATTATCAAAGTAAAGATGGATGTCTCCCACTACTTCAGCCAACACAAAGGATCCATCACCCATCCAAAGCATGAAGTCTTCATGTAGCAAACTTTTCGTTTCTTTGATCCCCTGTAGAGAAATACAAACATGATTAGTTGCTCCGGAATCTATGACCCAAGTGTCACTAGATTCCTCAACCAAACAAGTTTCAATAACTAAAAGATCACACCTACCTCCTCGGGAAAGGAAGTCCTTGCAATTCTTTTTGATGTGCCCAACCTTCCCACAGAAAAAGCATTTGAGCTTCTTCGGGTTCATTTTCTTCTTCTTGTTCTTGCCATTTGCAGGAATAGAAGATTTCTTATTCTTAACCCATTGCTTCTTTCTATTCCTAAGGTTGGGATTGGAACCAAAGGCAGCTACCAAGTTGGCCCCACCACCAGTAGGAGTTTTTCTGATCAGATTTTTGAACTCTTGTAACTACTTCATTAGCTTAGTCAAGGTTATATCCCTTCTATTGCTTAAATTAAATGAAGCCCTAAAAGGAACAAACTCTTTCAATAGAGTCTCAAAGACTATAGTCATCTATGTTTCAGCATCAATATTAGCTCCACTGGTTTAAGCCTCAACGAGGTAACCCATGACCTATAACACCCACATAATTTTATGTAACAGATCACGTTAAGTTAGTAACAGTGTTAAAGAAATTTTAATAATAATTTATGTTATATAATATGATTTATGATTGTTAATGTTACTAATTTTTTATGCCAAGTTTTATGACAAGTGACGATCGCATGGAATCGTTGTGCTCAAGTGTTCATGCTAATTTAAATGTATGATTAATTATGATACAATGATGATTTGAATGTTTTAATGTATGATATTTAAGGATAGTTCGACAGGCCAAAAAATCTGTCAAAGATCGGCAGGCCGATGGAAACCATCGGCAGGCCGAACTTGGTGGAACCGGCAGGCCGAAGACTGCTGACGAGAAATCTCTCCAAATTTATGATTGAGATAATTACGTTAATTGGGTGATTAAATGGCATATTTATGGATTAATTTTCTCATATAAGGAAATAAAAGGTTTGACTTGGCATTGATTGGTATTATTTTAAATAGTTTCCTATTTTTAGAGGGCAAAAATATGGTAAGTGAGACTAATAGTTTTGACTTTCCCACTTTGATCTCCTTCCTCTACGCCAATTAGCCACCATTTGAGGCAGAAAATTTCTGACTTAATGAAGAATTTTGACCCTCCTTCTTTGTACGTTATGCCCATTAACATTACGTTAAAAAATTTTAACGTTCTTTTTCCCATTACTCTTTCTTCCTCTCACGTTTTCTCTCTCTCTCATTCATTTCTGAGACATTTTCTCATTCATCTCTTCTTCTTCTCTTCTCCACGAATTCTATTTCTCTCTCTCTCTCTCTCTTGAAAATTTTCTGCAAGAAATTGAAAGAAAAAGTTATATTTTTCGTTGGTTGAATTCAAGGATTTTGAGAAGAAAATTTTTAAGGTAAGAACTCTTTTTTTTTTTTTTTGGTTTATGAAAAGTATTTCTCCTCCTCAATTCGTATGCAATATCTTTGTCTAGGTATTGTATTTTTCTCTGAGTTTTTAATATGATGTTCATGTATGTGTTATGTGATGTTTTTTTTTTCCAAGTTTCACGTTATTTCAATGTTTTTATGAAAAGTTATGAATTTTCTATCATCTACCTCTCACAGTAAAATATTGTTGTTTGGCTATGATGCATGAAAAATGGAATTTTATTTCAAGGGGTAAAATTGTTTTGTTTTTTATGAAATTTGGTAAGAATGTTCATGTATATGTTATAATATTGACTGCAATGTTTGGTGATGGTTTGATGAGTAAATATTGAGTTAAGTGAATTTCTATGAGATTAGGTCATGAAAACTATTTTTAACAATGTTATGTTTGGATTTTCATTTTATGAAATGAATTATGTGTTTAAATGATTTTATTAATGAGGAAATAATTTTATGATATTGAAATGCATGATAATAAGATATTAGTATGAATTTTTTTAAATTAAAGTATATGTATTTTAATTGTTGGGAAATGTTTTGATAATTATACTTAAGGATGCATGTTATGAATTATGTTTTTATGAGATGAATGTATATGTGATGATAATTTTATGTTTTGACAATTATGGTTATGAATTATGTTTGTAATAAGATGAATTTATATGAATGGATGTTTTATGATAAGTATTAATTTTATTGTATTTTAAATGGATAAATGGCATGAACACACAAAGGAACGAGCACATCGAGACCGCGGCATCGTCACCGAAGCATATTAAGGTTAAGTAAGCTAGCTTTAATGTAAGTACATTCTCACCTGCAACATGATGTGATTTAAAATGTTTGATGTTATGTTCACAATGATGTTTATGATGATTTGATGGTTATTTTCCTTAAAGAATTTATTATGAAAGATTTTCATGATTTAAAGTTATTCATGTATGATGATGACATGTTTTAAAGTATGAAAGTTATGTATATATATGTATCACCTAATGAGTGTTGCACACCAATGTTATGTTATGATGTCATGTTTGATTTGGGATTAGCTACCCCTTTCCTCTCATGACAACACGCCTATGATGATGATTATGGTGCACACTCAACCCCTTAAGATAAAATGGAATAAGTTTTAATATGGTCAATGTAATGAAAGATATGTTTCTATGAAAATTGTGCTTAAGGCACTTTTATGATATGATGATGATGATGTATATGAAATGTTTTTAAATTGTGAGAATTATATATACTTACTAAGCATTAGCTTATTCAAGTTTATGTCATGTTGCAGATAAGGGTAAGAAAATCATGGATTAGGCAGAGGACACGAGAAGGCGTGTGAGCATAAAGTACGATGAATTGTAACCAGAAGAACGCCAAGAAGAAAGTTTTTATGTTTTAAATCAAGTTCTATATTATGGACATATTTATTTGCTAAGTTTTAAGAATACAAGAACTATGTTTTAATATTTTATTTTATCATTTTTAAGTATTTTGATCTTCTGCATTTTTATGAAAAGTTGGATTTCTCTTAAAATTAAGTTTTCTAAAAAACTTTTGGTCTCGGTCGGCTTGCCGAACATCATTGGTCAGCCTGCCGATGTTTTAAGGTTCGGCTTGTCGATCACATGTTCGGCCTGCTAAACATTGATGGGTTTTTAAGCCAGATTTGCAAAGCCTCTGTCAGCCTGCCGGTTGAAGAACTCTAGCCTGTCGAAGCCCCAAGTTTGGCTTGCCAAACTGTGGGAGCAAATAAGTTATAAACAATGTGACGTTTTTATAAGTTATGATTTTGCAACTTGATATATCCATTTTATTAAAATAAGTTTATAATTAATTTTAAAGTATAATTGAATCAATTATGGTATGGAATAAGTTAAGCAATGTTATTTGTTATTAAAAAAAAAACGTATGAATGGATCCTGGTTATGTTTTCCCTTAATTACGTTTACAATTGAAGTATCATATAAGTTTTGTACTTAAAGGTTATATAAATAAGTATGTAATGTATGAATGTAACGACATCTGCGACGTCCGTAAGGGGGGGCATTACAGGTTTTGGTATCAGAGAAATTTTTTTATTACAATTCATATCACCACACGTCAATCCAAGTCCTCCAAGTAAGTATGTATAAAGTTAGATGTTTTGATGCAAGTATAAGGATAAGAATGAGGTTTAAATGTTTAATGATTAATGATCTAGTAGTGAAAACCTGTCTCATATTAGAAGATTATTTCTAAGTTCCTAATTCTTTTAGGAAATTAACGATGGACGGCTCTAGAAGAATGCAGACGCACACCCAAACCAATGAAAGGCTTATGACTATGATCGTTGAGTTGTAGAGACAACTTGAGGATCAAAGAAGGGAAATCACTACGTTAAAGGCCAATGGCCAGAATGACGAATGAGGAGGCAATGATGTACCTCCTCCTCCTCCGCAGCCACAAGTCAACGAAGTTCCAGCTCCTGCTGTTGAACCAAGAGCGGCCTATCAGGAACCTCTTCTGGTCAGATGGAAGAAAGTTAAGCTAGCAGACTTTAAGGGTTCAAAGGACCCATTAGTCGCACAAGGATGGTTAAAGACGATTGAAGCCACCCTAAGACTCATGGATTTCACGTACAATGAAAAGGTCCTTTGTGCCTCATACTGCCTCACCATAGAGGCCAGAATTTGGTGGGATGACATATAAATGAGCAGGAATGTTGATGAAATGACATAGGCTGACTTCGTTCATGAATTCAACACGAAGTTTTTCCACATGAATGTTACAAGGAAACATTTTGAGGAGTTCGAGAGCTTGCGCCAGGGGGATATGTCAGTCACTGATGTGGTGACGAAGTTCGACCAGCTTGCCCGCTTATGTCCAGGAATGGTTATGGATGAAAGTGAAAGGGTCAGAAGACTGATCAGAGCCCTTAGGCCAGATATTGCTGCTATTGTGGATGGGGCAAGTCCACCTAGGACTCAAGAGCAGGTTGTTATGAGGGCCCAACGTGTGGAGTTCTATCTGTCAAAGCTAAGAAGGAACCAGCCTCAGTCTGGTCATCAAGCCAACAATGCAAACAACTAGAACCGCCCTCCACACAGGAACAACAACAACAACAACAATCAGAACTGGAGGAATAACAAGAGGAAGGGCAATCCTCAAAATCAAAAGGGTCAAGACAAAAAGAGGCACAATGATGGTCAGCACAACAACAATAACAGGCGGTTTCAACCATGTGCTAAATGTGGAAAGAAGCATCTAGGGGAATGTCGGCTAGGAACAAACCAATGTTTCATTTGTGGGCATGAAGACCACTTTGTCAAGAATTGCCCCAAATTGATGAATGCCAATGCCCCTTAGAGAGCTCCTCCTCAAGCCCAGCTTCATCAGATGCAAGCTTCCCTTGAAGGGCCACTTATCAGTCAAGGGAGAATTGAAGCCCCACTGACGAATGCCCGCATATATGCCATGACGAAAGAACAAGTGGCTACTGAAGCCTCCAATGTGGTCACAGGTCAGATAATAAGTTTATCTAATGATGTTTATGTCCTTTTTGATACGTGTGCCACACATTCCTTTGTATCTATGTCATTTGCTAAGAAGTTAGGGGTTCAATTAGAACTTATGAGACAGGGATTCACTACGGCACTACCCTCCAGGAAAATGATATTATCTACGCACTGTCTGCGTATAGTACCCCTATGGATTTCTGATAAGGAACTTTTCATTGACCTCATTGTGATCGACATGCATGACTACGATGTGATTCTTGGGATGGATTTCTTGAGCAAGTATAATGCTTCTATTGAATGTCAGAAACGAAAGGTGATCTTTCATCCAGAAGGTGATCAAAAGTTCATTTATGTTGGCGAATCCAAAAGGAAACCCTACATGTTTCTATCTACAATGAAAGCAAGGAAGTTATTAGCAAGTGGCTGCATGGGCTATTTGGTACATGTTGTAGACAAAAGCCAAGAAGAAAAGACAAGAATTGAAGATGTACCTATAGTTCACGAATATGCAGATGTGTTTCCAGATGATCTGACAAGTCTACCGCTAGAAAGAGAAGTTGAATTCGAGATTGAGCTCACTCCTGGCACCGATCCAATCTCAAAAGCGCCTTATAGAATGGCCCCGATAGAGTTAAAGGAGCTTCACACACAATTAAAAGAACTACTCGACAAGGGTTTCATCAGGCCAAGTCACTCACCATGGGGAGCTTCAGTTCTATTTGTTAAGAAGAATGATGGCACTATGAGACTCTGCATTGACTACAGAGAGCTGAACAAGGTGACAATCAAGAACAAGTATCTGTTGCCTTAAATCGATGATTTGTTTGATCAGCTCAAGGGTGCATCCGTGTTTTCAAAGATTGATCTACGATCGGGATATCATCAGTTGAAGGTTAAAGAAGGAGATATTCCCAAGATTGCCTTCAGGTTGAGGTATGGTCACCATGAATTCATGGTTATGCCTTTCGGTTTGACAAATGTACCTGCTGCTTTTATGGATTTGATGAACCGGGTATTCAAGGACTTTCTCGATAAATTTGTTGTTGTATTTATCAATGATATTCTTGTCTATTCTAAGAATCAAGAAGAACATGAGGAGCATTTAAGGATTGTGCTGGAGACTTTAAGAAGACACCAACTATATGCAAAGTTCTCCAAATGCGAGTTCTGGCTAGATAAAGTGTCTTTCTTGGGGCATGTTATTTCAAAGGAAGGGATTATGGTTGACTCTGCTAAAGTAGAGGTTGTTCTCAATTGGAAGCAACCAACGAATGCAAGTGAGATAAGGAGCTTCCTGGGTTTAGTAGGTTATTATGAGAGATTCATAGAAGACTTCTCCAAGATAGCAGCTCCACTCACGAATTTGACTCGCAAAGGAAAGAAGTATGAATGGACAGATGCATGTGAGAAGAGTTTCCAAGAACTGAAGAAGAGGCTAATGACAGCTCTAGTATTGGCTATACCGGAAGGGAGTGATGGATTTGTAATTTATAGTGATGCATCCAAGATGGGCCTCGGAGCTGTATTAATGCAAAATGAAAGGGTGATTGCTTATGCTTCAAGATAACTAAAGGATTATGAAAAGAACTATCCTACTCATGACCTCGAGTTAGCAGCAGTCGTTTTTGCGTTGAAGATATGGAGGCATTATTTATATAGGGTCCAATGCAAGATCTTCACTGATCATCAAAGTCTGAAGTACTTCTTCACGCAAAGAGACTTGAACATGAGACAACGAAGATGGCTTGAGTTGGTGAAGGATTACGATTGTGAAATCCTTTATCACCCTGAAAAAGCTAACCGAGTGGCTGATGCTTTAAGTAGAAAGTTGGTTGCCACGTTAATGTCAATGCAAGTAATGTCTCCACCTTTGAGAAAGAAAATTCTAGACTTCAGTTTGGAACTTATAGCAGGTCAGCTATCAGCTCTCACCATTGCTCTGATGATGTATGATGAAATTCGAAGAAAACAAGATGAAGGTATAAGTCTTGTAAGGATTAAGCAAGAAATGAAAGAAGGAAAATGTCAAGAGTTTCTATTGCGGATGATGAAACTCTGTACCTCAAGGACCGCTTATGTGTTCCCAATGTTGATGGTTTAAGGGAAAAGATCTTGGCAAAAATTCATGACACTCCTTACTCTATTCATCTAGGTGCAACAAAGATGTATAATGATCTAAGGGGTAACTTTTGGTGGTTTGGAATGAAACATGATGTTGCAATGTATGTGAAGAAATGTATGACATGTCGACAGGTAAAGGTCGAATACGAGAGACCTGGTGGCGAACTGCATGTTAGACATGTATGCCCTATGGAGTAAAAATGTAATACGTTTTTGGAGACATTTTTATCAATAAAGAATTTATTCATTTATATATACCAAATCTTGTCCTCTTTACGTTCATATTTGTTGAATGTATGATAAGCAAACAGTAGTCTGAGACTGTCAGTCTAAACCTTAAGAATTAGGCATATGATGGGATGATTATGCGGTAGACACGATTCTTAAGATGATGGTCTAAAACATATGATCTGCAATCGAGGGAATAAAGTTGGGCATTTTATTCATGTAAAGATTGTTTGTGTTGTCTATATCCGTTTTGGGAGATGGTTTGTCTTGACCATTGGAGTTGGACTCCGTGAATAGAAACATTGGCGCGTTGTCATAGGTGACGACATGTTGGATCGGGACATAAAGTGAATTGATTTGGATTAATAATTCTGTCTTCGCAAATCGATTCACTTTAGACAGTCATTTGTATTGTATCTTAATCCTGAGATGAATAGTGGGCCCGTTGTCTCGACTTGTGTCTTTTGATGTACCAATGGGTGACTCCCACATCTCTATAGTGGTATGCATGCCGGTACGTTGGAGGCATGACTCTTGATAGCGTAGACTTGTTATTCATAGAAATGGAATCCATAGCTCCTCTTTAGGAGTAATGATATCCTCTTATATACGTTGTCCTGTAATTGAAAAACTGGAGCGCTCAACCATTTGGATTCATAGGTGTAACCGAATGGTATACTATCTTTGGATGGTAAGTCTTCTAATGGTGAGACAATGGAACGTAAGATAAAAATAATCGGGAAGGTAAGACAGAACTTGTCCTTAAGCCGATTATGGTTTATCATATGGGGATACGATACACTTTGATATGTCATGGAGACTTAGCTACACGAGCTTCGTAACTCTATAAAGTTCGAGAGTGCAGCTCCAAGCTTTTAGTGGAGTAGCGTTGGAGTTGATAATTGTGAAATGTATATCTGGGATATTGGATTTCATAATTATCATGAGCTTGAATTTTATAGGTCCATTTTGGTCCCCTTTGTTAGCTCACAAAATCCTGTAACGACACGGCGTGCTTTTCCAATAATTGGTGACTTATGTCAGATTTATCAGATTGGTTTAAAATTTATAAGAATCAAATAATTTATGTCTGTTTATTGGTTGAATTAATTTTGTAAGAAATTAGTTCAAGATAAACTTGTTGAATTATTGCGATCAGATAATGCTTGTCTGTTTATCGGTTGTTTTAATTTTGGACAAATTAGAACAAGATAAACTTGTAGAATTATTGTGAATTGATTTATTTTCTTAGAGATTATCTTGATAAAGTTTGTTTTGATCAGATAACTTCTCTATTGGGTTATTTGAATCAAAACTAAGACTTTATCCTTTAGAATCTCGGATGGAAAATAAAAGATTCACGAAGATTTTTTCTCGAGAGTTCAGCCTGTCGGATGACGTGTTCGGCCTGTTGAACTGGCCTGATTGGCCTGTTGAACTGGCCTGATCGGCCTGCCGATCAGCGGGAGATAAGATTACGCATTTTAACGCGGATCTTATCAGATACTAATCCGAATTTGATTTTGTTTTGAGTTTTTGAGACCTAATCTGATATGGACTGACCCCAGGACCAATAGGTATAAAAAGGGAGTGAGTCTCATGATTTACTCAGATCAATTTGAGAGATTAAGAGTGATACTCTTCTAGTGACCATCTGAAAACTCCCTGAGAGCTTTTGTTCACAAATCACGAGCACTAGCTTTGGGTTCTCTCTATTGGTTGGAAGGAGAGTCACTGGTGAAAAAGCTGTACGTGTGAGCCCACACTCACTCCGGTTGTGGATAGAGAATAGCAAAGAAGACCAGTTGGTTGAGGCTCTTCTAGAACGTTACTTCTCTACATAGGTTGCGGAGGTTCTTCGGCACACTGAGGTTAGTAAGATCTGTTTAATTTATACATATAACATGTCAAACTTGTGTTTTGGAAATTACTCTGATGAAAAATTTTAAAAAATTCTGCTACGCACTTTGTTTCCAACACTGTAGTCTATCCAAATACCGGAATGAAAATGGGAGGATATAGTAATGGATTTCATTACTGGTTTGCCAAGAACTATGAATGGTTATGATGCAATTTGGGTAGTTGTGGATCGACTAACTAAGACGGCGCATTTCATTTCTATCAAAATCACTTACTCTATGGAACGGTTAGCAGAACTCTATGTTAAGGAGATTGTACAACTTCATGGGATTCCCAAGTCAATCATCTCAGGTCGTGATGGCAGGTTCACATCTAAGTTTTGGAAGAGTGTATAAACTGCAATGGGAACCAGGCTACATTTTAGTAGAGCTTTTCATCCTCAGACAGACGGCCAAACGGAGAGGACGAACTTGATTGTAGAAGATATGCTACGGGCTTGTTCTCTCGATTTTAAGACCAGCTGGTGTAAAATGTTGCCATTAGCAGAGTTTGCTTACAACAACAACTTTCAGGCGACAATTGGGATGGCACCATATGAAGCACTGTATGGACGAAAATGCAGGTCGCCTATATGTTGGCATGAAGCTGGTGAAAAGAAGTTGATGGAAAGCGTCGATGCTGAAAGGACTAATTTTGTTAATGAAACTTCTGAGATGATAAAGTTGATAAGAAGAAGAATAGAGACCACTCAAAGCCATCAGAAGAGTTATGTTGATAAGAGAAAAAGACCCTTAGAGTTTGCCGTGGATGAATTTGTGTTTTTGAAAGTTGCACCAACGAAAGGAGTTATGAGGTTTGGAAAGAAAAGCAAGTTAAGTCCAAGATTCATTGGTCCATTTGAAATCATGAAGCGAATAGGCAAAGTAGCTTATCAGCTGAAGTTGCCTTCTGAAATGTCTACAATGCATGATGTATTTCATGTCTCTATGCTCAAGAAGTATGTTTTGGACCCTACGCATGTGATTGAGCCACAAGTGATTGAGATACGAGAAGACTTAAGTTATGAAGAAAAGCCAATGAAGATACTCGATCGGAAAACCAAGACCTTGAGGAATAAAGAAATTCCATTGGTCAAGGTGTTATGGCGAAATCATCAAGTCAAAGAAGCTACATGGGAACGTGGAGATGACATGAGAACTATGTATCCACAAATGTTCTAAGTTTCAAGGACGAAACTTTTGTAAGGCGGGGAGATTTGTAACACCCACCTAATTTTATGTAACGGATCACGTTAAGTTAGTAACGGTGTTAAGAAAATTTTAATAATAATTATGTTATATAATATGATTTATGATTTTTAATGTTACTAATTTTTTATGCTAAGTTTTCTGACAGGTGACGATCGCATGAAATCCTTGTGCTCAAGTGTTCATGTTAATGTATGATTAATTATGATGCAATGATGATTTGAATGTTTTAATGTATGATATTTAAGGACAGTTCGGCAGGCCAAAAAATCTGTCAAAGATCGACAGGCTGATGGAAACCATTGACAGGCTGAACTTGGTGGAACCGACAGGCTGAAGAGGAAAATCGGCAGGCAGAAGACAGCTGACGAGCAGTCAGCAGAAATCTCTCCAAATTTTTGGCTGAGATAATTACGTTAATTGGGTGATTAAATGGCATATTTATGGATTAATTTCCTCATATAAGGAAATAGAAGGTTTGACTTCGCATTGATTAGTATTATTTTAAATGGTTTCCTATTTTAGAGGGCAAAAATATGGTAAGTGAGACTAATAGTTTTGACTTTTCCTCTTTGCTCTCCTTCCTCCACGCCAATTAGCCACCATTTGAGTCAGAAAATTTCTGACTTAATGAAGAGTTTTGACTCTCCTTCTTTGTACGTTATGCCCATTAACATTACGTTAAAAATTTTTAACGTTCTTTTTCCCATTACTCTTTCTTCCTCTCATGTTTCTCTCTCTCTCTCTCATTCATTTCTGAGACGTTTTCTCATTCATCCTTCTTCTTCTCTTCTCCACGAATTCTATTTCCTCTCTCTCTCTCTCGAAAATTTTCTGCAAGAAATTGAAAGAAAAAGTTATATTTTTCGTTGGTTGAATTCAAGGATTTTGAGAAGAAAATTTTAAGGTAAGAACTCTTTTTTTTTTTTCTAGTTTTTGAAAAGTATTTCTCCTCCTCAATTCGTCTGCAATATCTTTGTCTAGATATTGTATTTTTCTTTGAGTTTTTAATATAATGTTCATGTATGTGTTATGTGATGTTTTTTTTTCCAAGTTTCACGTTATTTCAATGTTTTTATGAAAAGTTATGAATTTTCTATAATCTACCTCCCACAGTAAAATATTGTTGTTTAGCTATGATGCATGAAACATTTAATTTTATTTCAAGGGGTAAAAGTGTTTTGTTTTTCATGAAATTTGGTAAGAATGTTCATGTATATGGTATGATATTGACTTGCAATGTTTGGTGATGGTTTGATGAGTTAAATATTGAGTTAAGTGAATTTCTATGAGATTAGGTCATGAAACTATTTTAACAATGTTATGTTTGGATTTTCATTTATGAAATGAATTATGTGTTTAAATGATTTTATTAATGAGGAAATAATTTTATGATATTGAAATGCATGATAATAAGATATTAGTATGAATTTTTTTAAATTAAAGTATATGTATTTTAATTGTTGGGAATGTTTTGATAATTATACTTAAGGATGCATGTTATGAATTATGTTTTTATGAGATGAATGTATATGTGATGATAATTTTATGTTTTGACAATTATGGTTATGAATTATGTTTGTAATAAGATGAATTATATGAATGGATGTTTTATGATAAGTATTAAGTTTATTGTATTTTAAATGGATAAATGGCATGAAACACACAAAGGAACGAGCACATCGAGACCGTGGTATCGTCACCGAAGCATATTAAGGTTAAGTAAGCTAGCTTTAAGGTAAGTACATTCTCACCTGCAACATGATGTGATTTAAAAGGTTGATGTTATGTTCACAATGATGTTCATGATGATTTGATGGTTAATTTTCCTAAAGAATTTCTTATGAAAGATTTTCATGATTTAAAGTTATTCATGTATGATGATGACATGTTTTAAAGTATGAAAGTTATGTATATATATGTATCACCTAATGAGTGTTGCACACCAATGTTATATTATGATGATGTTATGATGTCATGTTTGATTTGGGATTAGCTACCCCTTTCCTCTCATGACGGCGCACCTATGATGATGATTATGGTGCACACTCAGGCCCTTAAGATAAAATGGAATAAGTTTTAATATGGTCAATATTATAAAGATATGTTTCTATGAAAATTGTGCTTAAGGCACTTTTATGATATGATGATGATGATGATGTATATGAAATGTTTTAAATTGTGAGAATTATATATACTTACTAAGCATTGGCTTATTCAAGTTTATGTCATGTTGCAGATAAGGGTAAGAAAATCATGGATTAGGCAGAGGAGACGAGAAGGCGTATGAGCATAAAGTACGATGAATTGTAACCGGAAGAACGCCAAGAAGAAAGTTTTTTAGTTTTAAATCAAATTCTATGTTATGGAACATATTTATTTGCTAAGTTTTAAGAATACAAGAACTATGTTTTAAAATATTATTTTATCATTTTTAAGTATTTTGATCTTCCGCATTTTTATGAAAAGTTAGATTTCTCTTAAAATTAAGTTTTTTGAAAAACTTTTGGTCTCGGTCGGCTTGCCGAACATCATTGGTCGGCCTGCCGATGTTTTAAGGTCGGGCCTTGCCGAAAGTTGATGGGTTTTTAAGGCCAGATTTGCAAAGTCTCTGCCGGCCTACCGGTGAGAAACTCCGGCCTTCCGAATTGTGGGAGCAAATAAGTTATAACAATGTGATGTTTTTATAAGTTATGATTTTACAACTTGATATATCCATTTTATTAAATAAGTTTATAATTAATTTTAAAGTATAATTGAATCAATTATGGTATGGAATAAGGTAAGCAATGTTATATGTTATTAAAAAAAATGTATGAATGGATCCTGGTTATGTTTTCCCTTAATTACGTTTACAATTGAAGTATCATATAAGTTTTGTACTCAAAGTTTATATAAATAAATATGTAATGTATGAATGTAACGACATCTGTGACGTCCGTAAGGGGGGGCGTTACATGACCAACATCATATGCTTCTTCACAGACGTCCCTGGCCTTCATTTGTAGTTTAGAAGTTTTCAAAGTGCCATTTGCCTTTTTATTAGGGCCTGGCCTCTAAACATATCTTCAAGATTAACCAAGATCTACTTCGCAGACTCATAATCTTCATATTGAGCCTGCAGCATGTTATTCATGCGTGGCCAAAAACATAACGGTGGGCCTGATTATTAGCATCCTTTCAGTGATCATACGCTTGGATTTGCTCATTATTGGAGGCTCCTGCAGGCTTGGAAGGACACGCAGTTGTCAACACAAATTTCAGTTTCTCAAAGGACAGGATGATATTCAAGTTCCATTTCCAATCATTAAAATTCTCACTGGTTAATTGGTTTTGTCAAGTATCGATGATAAAGGCATTTTTAGACATTTTTAATCTACAATAAAGAATCATATACCAAACATAAGAAAACATACCATAATAATTTAGTTAGATAATATAATCATATAAACATACAATGTGTTTATATGTCAAAACCTTGAAAATATCACAACCTTACAATGATAATTCCTAACTTAGAGTTCAACAAGCTAGCCTAGTGGAGGACTTGTCCAAATTCATTAGGAACACAGATCCCCTCTTGATAAATGTATGCCACCTAGGACTCGTATGATCAGCATATGTTGATAATCGTTTCTTTGGCCATTAATTTTATTAACAGAGCTCCTAGGAGAGGTTAATAATAAAATCAACATGAGTGTATAATCATCTTTCAATATTTTATCCATGAATTATAATCACCACCTAGGGTGTGCAATAATAAATCATGCTAAATGCCTTATCCTCTCAGAGATCCAACCCAGTACATGATGAAGTCTCTTCCTAGGGTCAGAACACCATGTATTACCTATGGACCAATGATGGAGGCCGTAGGTCCTCTCTTCAAAAACCTTCTCACACTCAATCTTTTGAAATCAATGTTTTATTTTACAAACATGCATGAACAAGTTTTTTTTTTTTTACTGAGCGGCACTTCCTATTCTATATCCATGTTATCAACATACATGGCAAATCATAGTATAATGTTGACAAGCAAAGCAATCATGCAAAACCACAAGCAAATAATAAATAGTTGTAGTATTATGGTCCCATCCTAGAGATAAGAATATAAAGATTACAAGAGATAAATCGAAATAATTATCGATTTTTCATCCTTGAATCTTCAATTGTATCATTCTTTATGTATTATCCATCTTCAAGTCTTCAATCCTGCATGGATCGAATACTCCATATTTTCGATGATATCCAAATTTAATGTTTCTTAGAATTGTCCCAAAAATAAAATCAAAATTACATTGAAAACTATACCTTTTTTGAAAATCCACAGCTCTCTACTGGCATGCCGATCTGTGTAATCGGCCTACCGGTCATGACCCTTTGGCTTGCCAAACCTTATAGTTTGGTCTGCCGGTCATGACAGATTGGCTCAAACTTAAAAGTTTGGCCTACCGCTAAAACCATTAGATTTTGCCCCGCAGACGGCCTACCGAGCCTAGAGGTTTGGCCTTCTGGTCTACGACCATCGGCCTGCCAACCTTGTGGTTCGGCTTATCGATCGAGCAAAAATCACAACTTTCGAAAAATGCAGTTTTTTGCAGTTTTTCATTCCTATTTTCAACAATTCAAAAACATAAAATTAAAGACTCAAGAAATACCCGTGGAACGCTATCGTCTATCTTCTAGATCCGTATTCATTCCGAATGATTATTTAATTACAAAATTCTTATAAATTTAAAATTAAATAATAATTCATAGACGGTAATGTTAAACCGCCATCTAATTACATGAAAAAACCTAGATACACATTCTAACCTCTAAGAAACCATAACCGGCACAAATTAATTAATTAATTAATAATTTAAATAAACCTATTTAATTAATAAACATTCACCGTGTATTCCATGACAACATATATAAATATAGAAACCCTAGAGTGCCAACTCTTTAAAAAATTAAATTCAAGCATAGGAGATCAAGATCACATAATTTATACTATAGCATGATCACAACCATAAATATGAAATTATGGCTCTGATATCAATTATTAGAAAAATAGTACGCAACTGAAATTAAAAATTTTTATACTAGAGTATTGTCTAAAAACTTAAGTTTGATATGCTATATGCCTAAATTAACTAGATCTTGCTAACCTTGTATGCCGAAGAGTCCGGCAATCAGTGTAGAGAGAACATTCTAAAGAACCT